>PVKH010019783.1:0-14779 GCA_004027955.1 Chaetophractus vellerosus | reverse complement strand
AAACAGTTTTCCAAAGTGGCTGTACCATTACAAAATTTTAAAAAGCTGGAAGACTATAAACAGTCGAGAGGCTATATGGAGAGATAGGAACACATTCACTGTTGGTGGAAATGTAGAACAGCAAAGCCATTAGCATTTTGACTTGGATTGCATTGATTCTAATGCTTTGAGTAGAATTAACATCCTAATATTTAATATTCTAATCTAAGAACATGGAATGCTCTTCCATTTATTTGGGTCTTCTTTGATTTCTTTTAGCAATGTCATAGTTTTTCATGTATAAGTCCTTTATATTCTTAGTTAAATTTATTTCTGGATATTTTATTCTTTTGGTTACTATTGCATGCAATTTTTATTAATTTACTCAAGATTTCTCATTAGAAGTGTATAGAAGCGTTATTGATATTTTCATGTTGATCTTGTATCCTGGCCATTTGCTTAATTTGTTTATTAACTCTAAGAGCTTAGTTGTTGATTTTTCTTGATTTCTATATATAGGATCATTCATGTCAACTGCAAATAGAAAAAGCTTTACTTCTTCCTCTCCAATTTGGATGCATTTTTTTGGGGGGGGGCCTAATTTCTCTGGTTAGAAATTCCAGTAAAATGTTGAGTAACAATGGTGACAGTGGAAATCTTTGTCTTGTCTCTATCATAATGGAGATATGTTCAGTCTTTCACCATTGAGTAATAGAGTCTCTTTATCATACTGAGGGAGTTTCCTTTTATTCCTAGTATCCTAAGTGTTTTTTTTTTTTCAATAAAGGGTGCTAGATTTTGTCAAATGCCATTTGTACGTCAATTGAGATGATCATGGTTTTTTTTTTCCTTCATTCTATTAATGTGGTGTAATCTACAAATTGATTTTTCAATGTAGAACCCACCTTGCTTACTGGGATAAATCACAGTTGGCCATGGTGTTTAATCATTCAATGTGCTGTTGAATTTAGTTTGTTAGTATTTTGTTGAGGATTTTTGCATCTATATTCATATAAGACATTGGTTTGTAATTTTAATTTTCTATGGTGTGTTTACTTGACTTTGGTTTTAGGATGATGGCAGCCTCATACAATGAGTTAAGAAATGTCTCCTCCCCTTAAATTTTTTTCGAGGAGTTTGAGCTTTATTGGAGTTAATTTTTCTTGAAATGTTTTGTAAAATTCACCAGTGCAGCTATCTGGTCCTGTGATTTCCTTTGTCGTAGGACTTTTAATTTTGAATTCAATCTCTTTAGATGTTATTGGTTTATTGAGATCTTCTATTTGTTCTTTAGTCAGTGTAGGTAGTTTGAGAGTTTCCAGGAATTTGTCCATTTCAAAAAGGCTTTCTAATTTGTTGGACAGATGTTCAAAGTATTTTCATATAATCCTTTTCATTTCTGTGCATTGGTAGTAATGTCCCCACTTTCATTTTTTATTTAATATTTGCATCTGCTCTCTTCTTTTCTTTGTCAGTCTAGCTAAAGGCTATCAACTTTATTGATCATTTCAACGAACCAATTTTTGTTGTTATTGATTCTCTTTTTTATGTACTATATTTCATTTATCTTAGCTCTAAATGTTATTTCCTTTTTTCTGCTTAGTTTGGGTTTAGTTTGCTTTTATTCCCTAGATACTCCAGTTTTGAGGTTAGGTCTCTGATTTGAGATCTTTTCTCCTTTTTTAATGTCAGTATTTACAGGTATAAATTACCCACTCAGCACTGCATTTGCTTAATCCGTAATTTTTGGAATGTTGTGTTTTTGTTTTCATTTGAAAACATTCCCAGTTTCCCTTGTGATTTCTTCTTTCATCCATTTGTTGATTGAAAGTTTTTTTCAGAAATCCCTCTTACTCATTTCTAGTTTCCTTCCATTTTGATCAGAGAAAGTACTTTGTATGATTTTATTGCTTTATTTCAATGTTTCTTAATTTATTGAGACTTGTTTTATGACCTTTTATATGAACTATCCTGGGGAATGATCCATGAACTCTAGAGAAGGATGTGGGTTCTGCAGCTATTGGGTGAAGTGCTCTAAACATGTCTCTTATGTCTAGTTTGTATCACTCAAATCTTATATTTCTTACTGATCTTCCCTCTAGATGTTATATCCCTTAATGTAAGTAATTATTGACATCTTCTACTATTAAAATAGAATCATCTATTTCTCCCCTCAAATCCATAGATATTTCTTTATATATTTTGAGGTTCTACCATATGCAAATATAATTACAATTAGTATGGCTTCTTGCTGAATTTACCCCTTTTTCTGTATATAGTGATGTTCTTTGTTTCTTGTAATGTTCCTTTACTTAAAGTCTATGTGTTATTTGATATTAGTATAGCTACCCCAACTCATAGTTACCATTTGCATAGTATATATTTTTCCATCTTTTCACTTTCCACTTGCATGTCTGAATTTATAGTGAGTCTCTTGTAAACACCATATTGTTAGATCATGCTTTCCTATCCATTCCACCAATCTTTACCTTTTAACTGGAGATTTTAATCCATTTATAATTAAAGTAACCGCTGAAAATGCAGAACTTTTTTCTGCTATTAATGTCTATTTTCTTATTTATTTATTTTTGTATTGTACCACTTTGATTCCTTTCTCATGTCTTTATGTATGTTTTTCATATATTTTCTTTGCAGCTACCATGGGGCTTAAATCCAACACCCTTCATCTATAAAAATCATGTTTGATTTGATGGCAACTTCAATGGCATGCATATACACTGTTCTTATATCTTTTCCTCCTCTCACCTATTGGGGTGCTTGTAAAAAAATACATCTTTATAACTTTTATGGCCAAAACCATAGATTTATCAATACTCTGTATACATTTGCATTTTAAAAACTGTAAGAAGTGAGAAGTGGTGCTACATATAAAAAAATGCAATACTATTGTACCAGCATTTATAATTACCCATATGGATAATTTTATCAGAGGTCTTTATTTCTGTTTCCCACTTTGATCCACTTTCTAGTGTCTTTTCCTTACAGTCTGCAGAATTCTCTTTAACATTGCTTGTACGGTAGGTCTAAGTGATTAGGAAGGTGCTTGGCTTTTGATTAGCTGGGAATGTCTTAATCTTTCCATCATTTCTTTGAAAGAATCTCACTGGATATGAAAATTCTTGGTTAGCATTTATTTTCTTTCAGTACTTTAAATATTCCATTTGTCTGCCTTCTTGCCATCATAGTTGGTTATAAGAAATCAGTAATTAATCTTTTTGGGACTCCCTTGTCCATAAAATGTTACTTTTCTCTCTCATTTTGTAGAACTCTTTTCTTGTCCTTGGCTTTATATAGTTTGACTACAATGCATCTGATCATTGTTCTCTTTGAGTTTATCCTGTTTGAGATTTGTTCAGAATCTTGAATAAGCAAATTTGTGTCTTTCATTAAATTTGGGAGTTTTTCCGCCATTATTTTTTTGAATATTCCCTATACCCCTTTCTCTCTTTCTTCTCCTTCTGGAACTCCCATAATGCATATGTTCGCACTTTTTATATTGTCCCACAGGTTTTTCAGTCTCTGTTTATTGCTTTAAAAATAATTTTTTCTTTCTCCTCTGCCTGAATTATTTCAATTGTTTCTTCTTCGAGTTTATTAACTCTTTCTTCTGCCTGCTTCAATCTGCTACTGAAAACCTTTAGGGGATTTTATCTTTCTGTTATTTTGGACTTTAACTCCAATGATTCTATTTGGTTCCTTTAAAAAATCTCCATCTCTTTATTGAGATTCTCATATTGTTCATTCATTGTTTTTCTGATATCCTTTAGTTCTTTCTCTGTGTTTTCTTTTATCTTCTTGAGGATCATTTTTTAAAAATAATTTGTCTAGTATGTCCAAAATATTGCCTTCTTTGTTGACAGTTTCTGGATTTTTATCTTCTTTCTTTGGATGGGTCATCATTTCCTGTTTGTCTTATAACATTTTGTTGCATACTGTAAATTTTATATATTAAAGTATTATTTCTGGGAATTAGTTCATGATCTGTCTGTTCCTTAAGTTTGTATACAGCTATCAATATGACAGAGATCTCTTTTTGTGCCAGGAGTTAACAAAAACAAATACATCAACACAAAAAAAAAATCTTGCAAATTATTTGCAATTTAGCTCTGCATTAGCTTGTGCTCTCCTTCAGTGATTAGCCCTCTTATTAACAAGATTTGCTTAAAGACAATGTGAAGTGCTAGGTCATTTTCATCTTTTCTGATCTGGTATCTTGTCCTGGGTTTTTCTTTGCTCATAACCTTATGAATTCCCCTGTTTATGAGAAATTAAAGGATTCCTCTATTCCTTATGAAATAGACTTTCTCCCTCCCCTGGGTGCTCCACTGTATAACTTAAAACAGTAATCCTTTCCCCCAGACCCTTTTGATTTAGTTGTTTCTTATATTATTATAGCTGTCCACAAGCTGCTTCTGCTTGCTTGGCAAGTTCTGCAAGGGTGAGGCAGAGGAGAGCTTCTTGGTTCAGTCTTTTACATTGTTACCTGCTAAATTAGAATCAACATACAGGCACTGAAATATGTGTATAGGAGATATCCTGTTCCCTCTGGAACTGAACCAGTAATCCACAACAAGACTGAAAGCTTGCTCTATACTATATGCAGAGTGGGTGGGGAAGGAATCAGCAAGGGCTCCACAAGCTTCTCCTCTGGTTTTTAAAGCTGCAGTTTCTTGGTTCCACAGTCACCTACTTACTGCACTGCTTTATACATTTTCTGGAGTTAGGATGAAGATGATTCTGCCAGATTTTGCTAGTTGCTGAAATATTCTGTGGGGGAATGACAAACTGGAGCACCTTATGCTATGATCTTGGACGACTAGCAACCTGCTTCATTATGTTTTGATTCTTTAATTTATATATTGTGTCCAAAGGAAATGTCAGTTTTTAGTTTTAAGGAGATTCAGGATAAAGTTTCTACATAAAAATGAAATAACCACATCGATAATTGTGTTTTATTATATATTATTAATATTTATTCAGTCTTCATTTTAACAGGCTTGTGTAATCCTTCCAATTTGTCTCAGTTATGGCTAATTCTAACACCAGTACTGAAAGAATAAATGTAGCATATGTTTTACTATATGATACTAGAAACAATAATTATAAAAAAATAAACCAATGGCTTATATTATGAAATATACCTGGATAATTTCTCTGTATTGTAATGCAAGTTCATCTCAGTATTAATAACTTTAATCTAATAAATCTTTCCAATTTAGGATTCATATGTATGAATTACAAAATTTTGATTAATTAATTCACTTAAAAATTTTGAGAGAGCCTGGTTATTCAGTTTTAAGGCAATGTTATATTCTTGGAGACTATACCATTCATGTTAAAGTTTTTTCCAGATTTCCATTATATCTTCTTATTTTTTAATACTTTTAAATTCAGACCATAAAAATGTGCTTCAAGCACAACCTGGCAAAAAATATTTTAGCTTTAGGAGCACATTTTTTTAAAAAGAAAACATAAAAGCCATTTTATTAGCCTTTATTTGGTTTGTGCAATTACAAAAGATTTGCTTTTCACCCTTTTATTACTAAATACACTTCCATTTGATGCACAAATGAGTAGAAGAATCATTTATTGGCAGAAAGTGCACAAAAGTACACTTTTCATATTCTATACTTTCACTATATTGTAACCTTGGTCCCACTACAGAAAGTTTTAGCATGCCATGTAAAGAAAGGAAGATAGCACCTCTCTGGCTCCCTGATTTATGACATTATCAAGTGGAGTAATACAAAGCTGTAAAAGATGGATGGTTACTCATCATCAGAGAATGTCACAAGAAGTTACCTCCTTTCTTTAATGTTATTCCTGAGGGAGGATATCTTTTGGAATACCAAAGAACTTAAGGTATTCTATCTACTTCTTGTCCTCATTACTACCTCTTCAGCCTCTCTGGAAGATAGCCTCATGTCTTTAATAAATAATGCAAAATCCTCACAATGCTTTTCTAAATCATTAGCAAAATGCCACAGCATAATTTCCTAAATATATGCCAATATTCCCGTTAAAATCAAATTTGTGAGAAAAAGTGGTTCATCTTGGAAGATCCCTCTTCCTTTTCATTCATTAAATTGTTATTTCTAGGCAATCAATCTAATATTTCTTTTAACAAGTATTTTCTGGATACTTACTTTATTCCTACAAAGGCATTAAAGAAGATAGAAAGTTATTTAATGCAGTCCCTATATCTTAAAATCTCAGTTGGTAAAATGAGATTTAAATACATAAAGCCATTAAATGGCAATATAAATAAATTTTGAGCTATCATGGAGGTAAGGCCTGCATAGAAAAGAAGAAGTAAGGAAACGTCCTAGACATTTAGACATTTGAAATAAGCAGTGCCTAGTGAAGGGGGACAGACAAATACACCAGGCCCTTGAAACTGATGCTTGAACTTATGAATCTTGTTCTTGTGAAATTGAAACTTAGCCTACTATTATATATTGCCTAAGAGTTACCTCCTGAAAGCCTCCTTGTTGCTTAAATGTGGCCTCTCTCTAAATCAAACCCAACATATAAACTCACTATCTTTACCCCAAGATGGGACATGACCACCAGGGATAAGCCTAGCTAGCACTGAGAGATTGTTACCAAGCTCTAACTAGTGATGCATATGGAAAAAGAGCTTGACAAAAGGGGAAAATATTAAATACAAATGAGTTTTTATGGCTAAGAGATTCCAAAATGAGTTGGGAGGTCATTCCAGAGGTACATTCATGCACATCTGAGGAAGATTTCACTGGATACTATAGTCAGGGCAGACAACCCCAGGAATTTGGCACTCTGTCAGTGGGCCTTACCTTGGACTATATGATAGCCTATGCTCCCAATGTAATGGAGTTGGACTGAAGTATAATCTTCCTACACACGGGTCTTCTGGCCATTTTATTTGAACTTATAATTATCAGTATACCTGTTAAATATGTGTCCCAGAGACTTGAATTTTCCAACAGTTCATATGCTCATTGAGCCCTGAATCTGACCAGAGATGTAGCCAATACCTACTCTCCAGTTCATCAGACTCTCCCAGGAAAACTAACAAAAAGATGATGATATACAATGCCCATCTCAAAATACAGAGAGTATCTACAACTGCAAAAAAGACAATTCCATCCGTCTGATGGGATCTAAGCCCCCTCTCAATCAGAAGCAAAGTTGGCATCACCACCCCAAAGTCCTCAAGATTGAGAAATGAAAAAACATAAGGGGGGAATGCAACTATGGACTAAAGTAGACGTATTATTCGAGTAATGAAAGAAGTTGTAACATTGATATAAAGGCAGTGGTCACCAGAGGTTCTGAGAGGAGGGAGAGGAAAGAATAGGTGTAACATGGGGCATTTTGGGACATTTTGGAATTGTTCTGCATGGTGTTACAATGATTGACACAAGCCATTATACATTTTGTCAAAATGGATAAAATTGTGCGGTGCAAAGAGTAAACCATAATGTAAACTGTAGATCATGGTTATTAGCAATGCTTCAATATCTGTCCATCAATTGTAACAAATGTCCCACACTAATGAAAGATGATGTTAATCGGGAAAAGCTTAAGAGGGGAGGGAGTGCGATATATGGGAATCCTCTATATTTTCAATATATAGTTTATGTAATCTAAAGTTTCTTTAAAAATAAATAAATAAACAAACAAATACATAATTAAAGATAGCAGTGTATGGTTGAACTAAGATGGACAGTAAAGGAAGAGACAATTTGGCTAAATGTGGCTAGTACTGGGAAAACAAGTCTGGAGTTGATGAAAAATACCTGAGCTCTAGTTTACAAAGAACTGCATTGCCTCATAGTAATGATACTTTTTAATGATGCTCCTATATTACTTATTCTAACGTATTTGTCTTACATCAGAAATTTTATCATGTTGTTTTTCAGATCTAAAGTATCCTTTGGTCTCCTACTGTCTTTCTTTAATCTTCTATAGTACTGAATCACACCTTATGAATTGAATTACTTAGCAGGCTCTGAAAAGTACATATACCAAAATGACCATCTCCTTAACACCAACTATGGGTTTCCTTTCTTTGCCTTCCCTACCTAGAAAATGACATCACCGTTTTCCATGGCACCCAAGCTAAAACTCAAGACATCTCTACTTTAGGCCCCTGTCTTTGTTTATTCACCTCCGGACTTTCATTTTCTAGGTGTTCCATATTCTAGTTGCTAATTATTTTCCAGTTCAGTCTTCCTTTTTTACTTGTATATTGATTTGTTTTTTTGTTTGTTTGTTTTATCTAACACATGCTACCTTAGTTCTAGCCCTCATCTGTTGTTACCAGGGTCTTCTATTTAATGTTTTTCAATTGTTCCCTTTTATTTTATTTTTTAAAGCAGTTTTATTGAGATATAGCCATATACCATAGAGTTCATACAAAGTGTACAATCAGTGAATTTTGGTATAGTCAGAGAGTTGTGCATTTATCACCACAGTCAATTTTAGAATATTTTCATTACTCCATAAAGAAAAACCTCATGACCCTTAACAGTCATGTTTCAATCTCTATATCCATCTCCAGCCCTAAATAACCATTAATCTATTCCTGTCTCTATAGTCTTATTTATATTTATATTTTACATAAATGGAAGCACACAATATGTAGAACTTTTTGTCTAGTCTCTATCACTTAGCATAATGTTTTCTAAAAATTATTATTATTAAATAGAAACATTATGAGCTTACAAATCAATCATGGGTACAAGTCTCCCATACATCACTCTACCACCAGCACCTTGCATTGTTGTGGTACATTTGCTACAAATGATGCAGGAGCATCATCAAAATATTGCTACTATTTGTTATATTTGTTATATTTTTTTTCATCAACTATCCTATTATTAACATCATGTATTAGAATTGTACATTATAGTTCATGAGAAAACATTCTCATATTTGTACTGTTAATGACAGTCCATCATCCAGCACAGGGTTCTCTGTTTTATAAAGCCCCATGCCTTGAACTATCCATCCAAGGTGTATACTCAGTGGCTCTCAGTTTCACCACAGAATTGTGCTATCATTTCTAGCATGCTTTCATTCCTCCAAAAGGAAAAATCCCATACCCCCATACCTCCCTATTGTTGACTTTATCATTGACATAGTACCTTCTTTGCCACTGATGAAAGTATATTGCAATATTGCTATTAACTATAGTCCATAAGTTACACCAACATATATCACTATTACAGTGTGCTAAGAGTGTGGTGATACATAATAAAAAATACAACTCCCTTTTATTTTTCCATTAAAACCCAGATCCTGATCATTGTATACAAACCCTTTAGGATCCATTCCCAGCTCTCTTCTCCAATCTCTTCTCCTACAACTCCCTTCCTCCTTAAGAGTTATTATTGTCCAACTATCAGAATTAGTTCCATGTTTCTTAATGAACCATGCTCTTATAGATCTGTGGATTTCCCTGTGCCACTATTTCATCTTACAACTTAATTCTCTCTGCCTTCTTCAATTTACAACCAACTTCTGTTCTTTCAAGACTCTGTTCAAATATTTTGTCTCTCTCAAAGCTTTTTGTACACACTTCAACCTGAGCTGTGCCACTCTGTTTAATGTGTTTGTTAGATTCTGTGATAACACTTACGGAACTTTCAGCCTTTTACCATACAAAAATCATGGATTTATTTATTTGATTCATCAACATTTTGTAATCTTGATTTCAAGGACTCATTTGATACATGTTTCTCTGGGAGAGAAGTTCTGTCTGACATAGAGAAAGTGCTCATATCTGTTTGCTGAATAAGTAAATCTTCTTGGTTTACCTGATATCTGCATGAGAAAAAAGGGGATTAGAGGGGAAGAGTGCTAAGGCAGGGTGAGAAGAAAGCCTCTGCTCAATAACATCATAAGTCCAGGCTATTGTGCAATCTACTCTATGTCTCTGCAATTTAGAAATGGTGTATGTTAATCCAATGAGAGACTGATGGAAAATGTGAATTCCTTATATCAGAGGAGTTCAAGCAGAATTTGGCTAACTTCTTAGATAGAAGAAAAATCATCTATGCTTCAGACAGGAGTTGTTTGAATTTTCAAACTTCCATTTTTCGGGTTTTGCGCCTCAAATGAATTCAAGAAATATTTTTTTATCTCTCTCATGTGTCAGGCACAATGTTATTCAATGAAATGCTCAACATGCCTATGAATTTGTCTGATTCCAAACTCAATATTTTGGTTGCAGGGATAGGAGGTCAGACTAAGTATAAGGGGAAAAACTTCAAGGAGCAGATGCCAAGGTTGTGATTTCTAAATTTCAAACTCCAGAAAAATAAATAAATAAACTAGGAATAGTTGGTTTAGAAATTGTTATCTTCAAGGAAGAATATCAGATTTTTATGTATCAGAATAAGCAAAGCATGTGCAGTAGGTTTTTTATTTTTTTTAAATCACTTCAAATAGTTTTGTGCGCAAGCTATGAAAAGCTTAAAAGTGAGAAGTTAGATTTGGAACAGGCAAGCAGCCATTCTTATTTTGTAGAAGAGGCTTTGAAAACCAGGAAACTGTCAAACAAAATATAACCAAGCTCACAATGAAAAACAACAACAACCAAAAAAACCGCCTTGCAATTTAAACGACTACTTAGCAATTTTATCATTTGTACGTATAGCTTTGTTTTGTTTGTCAGATAGTGAGGAAAAGTAGAGAAGGAAGCCATCTTTTCTCTCATTCTATGATGAGCAATTATCTTTAAGATATTTTTATTTTCTTTATTATAAGAAAGATTTTTCCTCTGAAACTTCTTAGCATGCCTCATCAGAAGATAATTAGAAAGCCTCTTGACATAGGTATATCATTACAATTTTTGTTTATAAACACAAGGATTCCCAATTTCATACTTGTAGAGCAAATATTTACTCTTATCTAATGTAGTCAAAATGAGATAATTGATAGCTTCTCAGTATTGATTGGCATTAGCTTGTGAGTCTAAATATTCTGTGGCAATCATTAATCCATTGATCCATTTCAGAATCCAATAGTTTTCCCTTGAAATATTTATAAGAAAAGAATGTTTTAAACAAAGGAAAGTAAAGATGACAAAGGAATAATATACTGCATACACATGGATAATTATTCCATTTTAATATTGACTTGCCAGTACCTCAAATTGATTTCTCTGTGTACATGACACAAATAATGACAGCTTTAAATACCATCTCCACCAAAAGGGCCAAGGATGCTTCTTCTAAATGATCATTGCACAAAGTTGCACAAACAAGTCAAAGAGATAAGCTCATGACATAAGGATTATATGTTTATCTATTTATCAATCTGATAATGAAGCAGAAATATTTCTTGGGCACCCATTAATTCCCCTGTCTGAATTGTATTAAGAGATGTTGGTACATGGAAATGTTGAATGATTTCCCCAAATAATGAATTCCTTAGCAAATAGGAAAAAACTAAGTGTATTTTTGTTGTTGTTAAGAAAAATACCTGTATATTTTCATTAATTCTCATTTTACCACATCCACAAAACTTACAATGCTTATAATAGAATATCTTTCTATTCCTTTACTATGGTTATCTTGAAGAATTCAATGGTGATATGGGTATTAGTTTGCCTCAATTCATTCATTTTCCTACACAATAACTAAAATACTTTGAACTGTACAAATGAAGGGAAGTGCTATGCCTTCCAATAAGAGAAATTATGTCATTCCATGAGATTCCTTTGATCTCTTTATTATTTTAATTGTATTTTCTTCTATATACTGACAATTTTTAAAAATTCAGTAATCTAAAAATTGTTTTCCCAATTATTAATGCAGGAGCCAAGTTGTCTTGGAGTTTTAAGCTGACCTTTCAGTCACAGCATCCTTCCAAATGAGTTTAAGGTTTGAGCCTACCATCATTTAATAGGCGCAAAAATTGCACAAGAAAGTAAATTGTACCCACAAGCAACTAAATGCATAATTAGCCACCAAATCTTTATGCCAAAGTACAAATTAGCCACTCAATTGCACCTGCAACTGGTCACCTGCAGGCTCAATTAGACACACACATACTTTTTCCCAGATAATACATACCTGTCACAAAGTAGCTCACTTACATTTTTAGAACAGGAAAAGGCCCTTGGCCTTTAAGAACTTCCCTGAAGATCTCATTTTGGAATATTTTTTTATGTCCAGATATTGTCTGCTCTCAGGCAACATTATCCAGACATTTTAAAAATGTAATATAGTAATGCTATGCTTTCTTTTCTCATATTTCTTTAGTTTGGTGGCCCACACATAGTTGAAATAATCTCTGGTTCTGTACCTCAGAGAATTGCTACAGGTAAATGTCTGTATTCTTACAGAATTATGCATGAAATCTTTCAACACAAACTGATTAATTACCAGTGCCTGCTCAGGTAACACAGGGTTTTCTAAACGTAATACATTTTCATGGAAAATGTATATATTCTTGAGGCAATAGTTTTTATTTCGAGGAGAAAGTTAGGGAGGACAGCTTTAATGAATCATGTTCTTATTTCTTTATTAGGTTAACTAAATTCATGTGTAGAAAACATTTTTCCTGTTTTGGGGATGATGCCACCTTGTTTTAAAGGCTTAAAAAACTGATGAGGGGCCGGCTCGATAGCCCAGTGGATAGGGCGTCGGCATACCACATGGGAGGCCCTGGGTTCGATTCCCGGGGACCTCTCCTAGCGGGCAGACCGCCTTGAGAATGGCAAGCCGCCATGGGCGGGCCGGAGCCGCCGTGGGCAGGGCAAGAAGCTGCCACGGACAGGACAAGAGCCGCCACGGGCAGCGCAGGTCGCCCGCGGATGGAGCGCAGCCAGCCACCCGCGAACTGAAGCAAGCGCCGGCCGTGAACGGACGCAGAGACCGCCCACAAGCGGGGAAAGCCGCGCCTGCGCAGTGACCACTCTCAGCGCATCGCCGCAGCAGGGGGAAGGGGAGATATGTAATAAAATAAATAAATCTTTAAAAAAAAACAAACAAACAAAAAAAAAAACTGATGATTCATGTCTCTAAAAAGAAGAAATAAAATAAAATTGTGAAATAACTTATTCATGCTTTTCAAATAATGCTTTATGAGACAAAAATATACTTTAGACCAGAGACTGACTGTATAATAATATGTCTGTGTGTTAATAACTCAAGTAAACTGCTAAGAAAATTATCCATATTAAAATAGGCAAAAGGGATCACTGCATATCCTTTATGTGAATTTCTAGGTGTGTACTTTTGTTTGACTTGCTATTTTTTACTGATTGAGATACTTGACAACTGTAAGGGAATATGTAGAAAACTGAGAGCAATACAAATGATTCTTGTCCAATTCTGTTTGGTAAAGGTATGAATAATTTACAGAAAAAAATAATAACCCCAAAGTTTATTAGTTTTATTGCTTTGTAGGTCATGCACCAATTTTTATGTAAATTAACAATCTTATTCAAGCTTATTTCTTTCAGTAACTATAAATACATCTTTCTCTTTGAAATGGCTTTACTATATCGCTAGTTCCCCCATTAATGATGAAATTAAGTCTCTGATGCAAGTTCAATTTGTATTTTTAAGAAAAACATGCTTTTTATTTTTAACTAAACTTTTTCTTTTCCAATAGCATCTTGGTTTGCCAAAGGCTGCCAATGCAAAATACCAGAAATGAATTGGTTTTTATAATAGGAATTTATTAGGGTAGAAACTTACAGTTCTGAGGCTTGTGAAAATGTCCAAATCAAGGCATCATCAGAGATGCTATCTCAACAAAGTTTGGCTGCCTGATGGTCTTGGACTCCTGTCACTTGGCAAGGCAAACTGGCAGCTAGTCTCTGCCTTTTCCTCCAGGCTCACTTTCTCCCTGGGTTCAGCTGTGGGTGATGAAGCATATGGCTCATCTCTCTCTCTCTCTCCTCTGGGCCTATCTGCTTCAGTTTCTGCTGCTCTGCTGGAAGGCCTCTCTCTCAGCCTCTCAGTGCTTCTCCCTTTCTGCAGCTTTATTTGCTACTGGAGTTCTCTTTCACACGGCAGGGTAAAATGATATCTCTCTTTCTTTGTCATTCTGCACGTTTCTCCCATTTATGTAAGAGTCCAGCAAGAGGGCCAAAACCTATATCCTGGGTCATGCCTCACTGAAGTACTCCAAACAAGGATCCCCAACTGAATTCAATCCAATCAAAGTGATCTAATCAAAAGATCTCATATAAAATAACTTTTCAAACACAGGAATAAGTTAGCCTAAAAACATAATTTTCTTGGGTCCAAGAAAGACCCAAACCAGGACAAAAAGTTTTAGACTTAGAGAAGAGTTATGATGATAGTACGAGAATTCCCATATACTATACCTCAGCTAGTTTCCCCAGTTGTTAAAATCTTTCATTGCTATAGTACACTTGTCACAACTAATGACTCAATAATGAAGAATTACTATTAACTATAGTCCATATTTTATTCAGATTTCCTTTTGCATTTACCTAATATCCCTTTTCCCCAAAAATCCTATCCAGAGTATTACCTTACATTCAGTTATCATATTTTCTTCTTATGTTCCTCTAGATTGTGACAGTTTTTCACATTTTCCTTGTTTATGATTACGTTGGCATTTTGAGGATCACTAATCAGATATTTTATAGAATGTCCCTCAGTTGTGATTTGTCTGATGTTTTTCTAATGATTACACTGAGGTTATAGGTTTGGGGAAAGAACATGATCTAGGTAAAATGACGTTCTCATCACATATCAAGGGTACATACTATCAGCAAAATTTCTTGTTGATGTTAACCTTAATCACC
>PVKH010019782.1:0-14752 GCA_004027955.1 Chaetophractus vellerosus | reverse complement strand
TTTCTTTTTGTTTTTTCTTTTTTTAACCCGTTCTCTAATTTGCCAAAGTTTGAAGTCCACAGTTTTAAGAAGACTACTCTTGAATTACTGTTATCTATTGTGTTTTTTTAAAGTTAGTGGTTAGATAAAAATTTGGAAATATGGTCCATGATAGAGCCATAATGATAAAATATTTCATAAGTTATACTCTAATTTTCATAGAGAAACCATTGTGTCACTCTTACAGCCCTTCCCAAACAATAACAAGCTCATCTGTGAATTATTTCTTTGAATGTCAGCAATTCACACAGCTAAGATAAGTTGGAATTAATCTTCTAGAGAGGTGTATGAAAGCTCTTTTTATACAGGCCATAGGAAGTTTGTCTCTGGTATTTGGAAGAGCATGTAACCTATTTTTAACATTATTTTATTATTGCTGTTATGGTAGGAATTTCTCTGAAACTCATTGTAAGGTTTTATAAGCATTGGATTGTCTCTTGAAGGTATGAGGGATAATTGATGGTTCTGTTTTAACAAGGTGCAGGTTTTGCAGCATTTGGACAAACAAAGCCAGTGGTAACCCCTTTTGGTCAAGTTGCAACTGCTGGAGTATCTAGTAATCCTTTTATGGTGAGATTCATTTTTCAATTTTTAAGCACTTTAAGTTTTTTTGTTTTCAAATTAGGAAAAGTAGAATGTGAATCCTAGATGCTATTTGGTATTCTACTGATAGAACAATCATAAAATAGTACAAACTGAGAAAGAACCATTATGCGTGGTCCTTTTCTGATAAAACATTCAGTTTGCAAATCAAAGCACTTACAGGAAATATATATATGAAACCTGTCTGCTTTCTTGGTCAAATAACAAACACTTCATGAGAAGCAATAGGATTCAGTGAACAGTTTGAAAAGGGTCATGGACTCAGAGATTTGGTTTGAATCCCAAGTGCATTTCTTGTGCCTTTTTAGGGGCAGGGGCAAGTCCTTTCCAAGAATCTGTTAGGAGAATTATATGAAACAATGAGTGTAAAAGGCATAGGCCAGAGCCTGACACAAAATAATTCTTGTTATAGTATGTTGCTAATAACAATATTGAATACTTTTGCCAATAATAATAAAATAATTCTTAATTATTAATAAATGCAGTTTAATTTTTTCCACACAATACTTTTATTTGTTTGCTTATTTTGTCTTATGTTTTCCTTTAGACTGGTGCACCAACAGGACAATTTCCAACAGGAAGCTCATCAACCAATCCTTTCTTATAGCCTTATATAGACACTTTACTGGAACGAACTTTTATGTGGTCACATTACATCTCTCCACCTCTTGCACTGTTGTCTTGTTTCACTGATCTTAGCTTTAAACACAAGAGAAGTCTTTAAAAAGCCTGCATTGTGTATTAAACACCAGGTAATATGTGCAAAACAGAGGGCTCCAGTAACAACTTTTAACCTGTGAATTGGCAGAAAAAGGTAGCGGTATCATGTATATTAAAATTTGGCTAATATTAAGTTATTGCAGATACCACATTCATTATGCTGCAGTACTGTACATATTTTTCTTAGAAATTAGCTATTTGTGCATATCAGTATTTGTAACTTTAACACATTGTTATGTGAGAAATGTTACTGGGGAAATAGATCAGCCACTTTTAAGGTGCTGTCATATAGCTTGGAATGAATGACCTAAAATCATTTTAACCATTGCTACTGGAAAGTTACAAAGTCAAAATTGGAAGGTTTTATTCGTTCTTGAATTTTTCCTTTCTAAAGAGCTCTTCTATTTATACATGCCTAAATTCTTTAAAAAATGTTGAGGGATACCTGTCTGCATAATAAAGCTGATCATGTTTTGCTACAGTTTGCAGGTGAAAAAAATAAATATTAGAAAATATGCTATTGTTTTTGTGTTCTTGCTGCAATGCCTTTACCAAAGTGGCCTTAAATATGAGTAGTGAATTGAGAACATCTTGAATTCTTAAATCGGAATTTCAGAAGACTTCTAGTGACTTTTAGGTCTAAAAGAGAAAATTTTATTAAAAGGCCATGTAGAAAATTTATTAAAGATACTGTGACCGCTATATTCAGGAATATGTCAGTGGTAAAGCATTTAAATGTAGCTTGTCAAAATCACCATGATCCTTCTAATTTGTTTGCAACTTCTTAATTTTGTGAAAATTTGTATATAGGAAGAATTTGCATGTATGTGTATTTACACATTTTTTTAAGTACCTTGAATTCTCAGACTGAAAATACAAAAGGCCTATTTTAACTATTGATTTTTAAAAACTATTGTCTTTGAATGTATTGGAAGCAGACGTGCATTAACTGTGACATGATTGCACCTCAATTTTTTTTTCTTCTTTTTCTGACAAACTGATATTATCAATAGGACATTTGTTTATGTTCATTTGGGGTGGGGGGGGTGGGGAAGAAACTGGAATGTTAACCATATTACCCAATGTTACCTTAAATTTATAGAATACTTTGTTTATAAAACTAATGTTTAGTTATATATTTCTGTTAATAGTCAGATGAACTTGTTTAAATATTTATGTACAATGCCTCATTCATCCAGAGATAATCTGGCAATCTCATCGACATGGAACATATCTGAGAAACTTGTAATAGGGTTTTTTTTTAATGCCTCTCAACAACCCACTTAAGTCACAAAGTCTATACATTAGAGCTCATGCATTTGTTTTATGTGAGATTTTAATAATTTTGATTACTTGATTTCCCAGCCCATAGCTTATTAACAGTTCAGAAGTGATGGCCTGAAAAGGAGACTGAAAAAGCTGAATAGAATACAGTATCCAAGACCTTTTAGTGTAGGAACAGCCAGCCAGCCCAGAGGACCTCAATATATCACATCATTTTCTGATAATTGTCTGTTGTTATGACTCTGTGTCATCAAGAAAAGGTGAAATTATGATCAACACATACATGTAATACGTGCTTGAAAAGCTTTATCTTAAAATGATTAAAAACTTTTTAAAAATTCGTAAGTGAACAATTTCCTCAAACATTTTATTTATGTTGAACACCTTTTCCAATGGTGGCTACATGAGTTGTTACCACAGTAGTATTTTAAATTGTGTTTTGTGTTTTAAACTTGTTACAACATTGCTATCCAGTGCACATCTAGCTGAATATGTTGCCTACCTGAACCGTTTTGATAAGATGACTGGGAAACCTCTGCCCCTTTTCTGAGCAGTATGCCTCTTCTCTTAGAATTAAATGATTGCTGCAAAGGTCCAGATATGTGTTGGTGTATACTTGAAATGCCTCTACATTTGGGGGGAATTCCCTCTAGCCCCTTTTTCATGAGGGAAAATTTAAGAAATGTCTTTGAATTTCTATGTTTTAGATTGTATCGGGTCCCAAATCAATTCATATGTACACATCTCTATAATTGTAGGCCATTGCCCAAATAACCTACCAGGCTTCATTATCTAAGAAACAAATTAAACAGTTATTATCAAAATAATTTTAAAGTCTTTTTTTTCCCCTCCTGGGCAAATCTTAAAGTTTATAAAATGGGAACTCTTAATTGACTTTTAAAAATGAGCGCTTATAAAATCAAAATGCTTAGTTTAAGAAGAGATCCAGCTTTAAAAATGCATTTTCTCTTGATCTTCTTTACTGTTAAAAAAAAAAAATCAACTTCCATTGCAATTTTATATTCAGTTTTGCTTCTGGTTATGTAGACTGTCAGGATTGTGTTGAGTGCTGAAAGGAGAAAATCTTCAAAGGTGTTAAGGTTGATCACATTCAAGTTTCCTGAACGTACTGGTTGAATCATATCTTTCTTTTCTTTTAAGGTGGCAAACTTTGTTGGTATAGTATAAAGGTTTATTTTAGTCTCATTTTGGTGCAATTAGAGATTAGCTGATCACCTTCTTTCAAAATATTTCTTTCTGTGAATTTGAAGAGGCACATCAATACTTTACCTGTAAGGTCTCCCTCACCCTAACACACACTCTTTGGTACAATTCCTGTATATTGGGCAAAATGGAAAGAATAATGGACTGCTGCTTTATTGCTGTACCAACAGGTCCCAAATATTTTATTCTAAGGACTGTAACTCTTAAAAATTATTTCAGACCCCAGAGAGCCTTTATGTAACTTATATCTAAATTTACTGTATTAGAAATTAAACAGAGACATTAAAAAATGTTTATTTGTTTAAAAATAACAAACCCATTAATGTTATCATAAATAACATTTTTGATGAAAATAAACATTTTTCAAAACAATTAAAATTAATGAGAAGGACATTGTTTTACATTTTTGGACATTTCTTTAACGTTAGGCTTAATAGAAACAGTGGGATTCATACTGCTTCCACATTCAGATTCTTGGTATCACACGTCATATAAATACTGTAACACTCCAGTATGCATTTGTGAGATAATAAGAGTAAAAAAGACTTAATAGCATTTTAGTGTTATGAAAATAGTTTTGACCTTGCACACCTTCTGAAGAGAGTCTTGGGGACCATACCACACTTTGAGAACTGTGCTACAATTTTAAATTTGTATATATAACTACTGCTTGAACTTCTAAGTTTGTTCTTTTGTTTGTTTAGTGGCCATATTACTCTTTAAACTAAAAGTCCAGTTAAAATTGCAAACATTTTTTTAACGTCAAAATTTCTTAGTTTTATTTTGAAATTGGTGACTATCTCCAATGTATACTATTTGGAAATATTTTAAATGGATATTACAAGTTCTGATTTATGGATATTAGTCTTTACTTTGGAATCATGTATTCTTATTGCTTTGAAATGGTTTTCTTCTTCTTAACTTAAGTAAAAGGTCTGCTTTGGCTTTTTTTTTTTTCCACCCCCCAATTGGTTTTTTAACACTTTGTCTGTTTCAGGAGGACACTTGCTATTGCATCTCATTTAAACAAAATGTTTTGAAATTCTTCTGAAATTTTAAGATTTTTATTTGTTTATTTACCCCCACCCCTACCCCCACCCCATTCGTTGTTTTTGCACTCGCTGTCTGCTGTCTGTGTGTCCTTCTGTGTCTACTTGTACTCTCTTTAGGTGCCACTGGGAACTGATCCTGGGACCTTCCAGAGTGGGAGAGAGGCTCTCAATCTCTTGCGCCACCTCAGCTTCCTGGTCTTCTCCGTCTCTTATTGTCTCTCCTGTGTCTCTTTTTGTTGCGGCATCTTGCTGCATCAGCTCTCTGTGCGGGCCAACACTCCACGTGAGCCAGCTCCTCGCTCTGGCCAGCTCACTGCACGGGCCAGCTTGCCTTTCACCAGGATCTCCAGGAATCGAACCCTAGACCTCCTGTATGGTAGATGGGAGCCCAGTCACTTCAGCCACATCCGTTTCCCCCATTGGCTTTTTAAAAGATAGTTTACAATAAGTAGTCACCAAAATTTTTAATGTATTTTTTCCTTTTGTGTGCGTGTGTGTGTGAGTGATTTTGTTTTTTTTTTGTTTTGTTTTTTTTTCCCCAACTAAAGTTTTTACTTATTTTTTGGTATATTTCATAGTTATTCTCCACACTATCCTCTATTTGCAACCTCAGACCTTTATTGGAAAATTAATATCTAGGGCACCATTATGAAGGTGTGTTTAAAAAAAGTAACTACTTCAAAGTGATAGTAGTGGTGGTATTTTGTGGTATGGCTTATTAAACCCTTTTTATGTATCAGATACTTGCTAAATGCTTCTCATATATTATTTCACACAATCCTTAAAGTGGCCCCATAGTTTAAGGCTGGAAGAAGCAAGGCATAGAGTTTAAGCTGATAAGTGACAGCTTACACTCTTAAAGGGCAAAATATTTTATTGTTGAATAAAATGCTGATTCATTGATGTGTAAATAGTTCTTTTTAACCTTTTGAAATTCTGAGATGTTTATTTCTATATCCTATATACCTAATAAAACAATCATTTAGTTTGGGTTCCATTCATAATTTAGTTAAGTCAGTACAGTTTCTTCTGTAGGGTTTTATTTAAGCTTTACAAGTAAAGTAATAGGGTAGTGGAGCTTGTTTTAAAATAAATATACCTGGAATACACTGTAACTTATATTTTGTGAAGTATTTCCACTTTATTGATCTAGATTGTGTCCTACAATACATTATTATTTATAGTACAATAATAAAATTTACTGTTTTTTAAAAATACACTGCTACAATAATTTGTATAAATTGGCCTGTAATATTAAATTCATCCTAATTAAATTTCCCTTTGTATATTTAAAAGTATTATGATGTCATAAATTGTAATTTTTATGTGATTGTATTTGAACAAATGAACATCTGAGCAAGATGTATTCCAGAGGAGTGCTAGCAAATGTTCAACAGTGTCTCTTAAAAATTTAAATGCCCTGTTTTGTAGTGTTTGCTGATACTGTGGTATAAATACTCTGACCATGGCTGGATTTCACATACCATGATGTTTTTAAATCCAGTGGCTCTCTCAAACCTTTGCAAGCCAACACAGCACAGCACTGACTTGGAATTCCGCAATGCATTCATCAAATTTATTTGGTGCTTGTATCCATTGTTCAAAGAACATTTTATTTGTGACCCTGATCTCTTTAGTTGCCCTAAAGTCTTTTCCTTCAAAGAGCTCCTCCTTCATGTGACTACAGGTTGGACTAGTCTATGCTGATTTTGAAACAGTATTGTAATGTGATTTGACTTATCACAATTTGTTTAGTGTACATTTATATTGTTAATTAGGTCATTCAACAAACATTTGTATACTTATTTCTAGAAGTGTATTAGGCATTGAAATACTTTATTTGCAAAGACCCAAATATTGTGAACCCTTGTTTTAAGTCTCATTATGCCTGAAGGGGTTACACATTCGTGGCTTGCACTGAATTCTTACTACAATTGTGTTTTGTTTGGCCTACACAGGGCTTTAAAATATTGGAATTGAATTGTTTTAAGTGGGCCATGCACTCTTAATGTGACCACCAGCTGACCACTCTCAATTGTCTTAGCCACAAATGGTCAAATGCCCCAGAAGGCATTTGCATTGGCAAACCTTGAATAGAAATTAAAGAGTGTATGGGGTGGGGTGGCATGGGGACTTTGGCTTTTATACATTGCTCTGATTTTGAAGTATGTCATTTAAGGTTTGAATTTATTTATTTATTTTTTGTATCTTCCAAAATAGGCTTTTGCCAAGAATGTATTTGTTTTCAAAACTGTTAACCTCTATTCTGCTAATTTTATACCAGTGGATATGAATTGAACATAATTTAAGTATGTATTTGCAAATCTATGCTTGTCCAACTCACAGGACTATGTGATTTACCTGAAAGTATATGTTGTGACTCAGGCTTTTGTAAAATGGAAAGGATATCCTGGATAAAATATTAATTGGTAATTAAAATGCTCATTTCTCTTAGTTTGCTGCAGGACTGCCCATGTCAACTACCAGAAATGGGTTGGCTTTTATGATGGGAATTTTATTATGGGAAAATCTCACAGTTCTGACAACGTCCCTGGGAAATGTCCAAATCAAAGCACCATCAGAGATGCTTTCTCACCAGAGTCAGCTGTTCGTGATCCTGGTGTCCTGCCAAGAGGTGATGATGGTGGCAATTTCTGCTGAGGTCTCTGCCTTCCCCTCCAGAATCTTTTGTCTCCAGGAGCTCAGTTTTGGGCAACCAGGCATAGGGCTTTGTCTTTTTCCGGGCCTCCTCTCTCAGTCTCGGCTGCTCTGCTTTCTCCCCAAACCATCACACCATTAATTAATTCTTTTTTAGTTCTCAGAAATCTTAAACAGATGATATCCAAGTTATGGTTTAAGCAGTGAGAATAAATTTTAAACTCATTAAATTCTCAACATTTTTTCCTCAATCTTGAGTAGAAGGGATAGAGGAAGCAAACACCAAGGAGCCTTCTAAATTTGACTAAATGATCATTTACTGAAGGCAGAAAGGGATTGTACACTAATTTTATACTGTCAGTGATTCATAGAATGCTTCGGAAATAACTGGGCTTTTTAAAAAGACTTCAGAAGGTTTTTTAATATGTTACCATAAAGTAATTCATGGTTATGGTTTTTTAAAATTATGCAGTATACAAAGGTTGTAAAGATGAAAAGTATGCCTCTTGTGACTTTACTCCTGCTCACCAGGGGAACATGGTTTCTTATATAGTCTTTTAGAAATGAAGTGTTTTTTTTTTTTTTTTTTTTACATGCACACACTTGCTGTCCTCCCTTTCAAAAAATAAAAATAGAACGGATTCTATCACTAATTCATTGAGGGGAAAACTGAGGTGTAGACATTAACTTGGCTAAGATTATAGAGCTATATAGTAAGTCACAGGCATAGAATTCTGACTTTAAACATCATCCTTTCATCTATATTGTATGTGTATGCCTACTTTGAAACTCCTAGTTCTGTTTTTTTTTTTTTTTTAAAGATTTATTTTATTACATATCTCCCCTCCCCTCCTGTTGTGGCGATGCGCCGAGGTTGGTCACTGCGCAGGCGCGGCTTTCCCCGCTTGTGGGCGGCTTCTGCTTCTATTCACGGCCGGCTCTGCTTCAGTTCGCGGGTGGCTGGCTGCGCTGCGACCTGCCCTGTCCGTGGCAGCTTTTTGCCCTGCCCACGGCAGCTCTGGCCCGCCCATGGCGGCTTGCCCTTCTCAAGGCGGTCTGCCCGCTAGGAGAGGTCCCCGGGAACCGAACCCGGGGCCTCCCATGTGGTATACCGGCACCCTATCCACTGGGCTATATGGCCGGCCCCCCTAGTTCTGTTTTAATAAAAACTAAGAGTATGGATTAAAACAAACAAATAAAACTTTAACAAGGATTAAAGAAAAGACTTCACAGTCTTCCTTACTCCAAATGATCAAACCTTTTTCCCTTTTATATTCGCTTCTTGCCATAAAAAGTTTTGCTTTATGGATCATAGAACATTAATATTAATACTGTGCCTTTCCAACATAACATTTTCTTCAAACTGTATATGCATTCACTACTTAAAAAAATTTTTGTTTTAAAAATAATCCTATACAGGTATTTGGTAAATACTTCTGGATTTTTTCCCATATATAACCAAATATAAAGACCTTTAACAGAATGGAATCATACCATGGTCACTGTTTTTTATCCTTTTCTCCAATTAAAATATTGTGGATTTCTTTCAATGTCAAATACAGATCTGGATGACCTTCCAACAATGTTTCATTTTATAGCATTCTCATAATTCCCATGATGAACATTGAGGTTTCTGATTTTTCAAACCATCAAAAATTTTTTGCACCCTTTTATTTGGGAGCAAATTTTCTTAGAAATGGGGTTACTGAGTAAAAAGGTACTCAGTTTTAAGAACTTCAGTAAATTACATAAACATTTTCTATATTGCTAGCTAATCCTCATGGCCATTTGTCATTTTTCATAATTTAAATAGTTAATGGAATTCTTCACTAACTTTTCTTTTGGATCATGTCTTGGAATAAAGTTTTAAATCACACTGTCAACTTTAAAGAATTAACATTTTATTCTCTTAGCTAAACTGCTATGGGATTGTTTTAATTTCTGCAAATACCTAAAAGGCTTGGGGCCTATTTTTACTCCAACCTCCATAGGAAGCTCTTATTAATGGTTGCCAGTTTAAGGGACATGAAATAATGTCTCATTCCCCCCCCCTCCTTTTTTTTTTTTTAACCATTGAGGCTGCTTTTCTTCATGCATGTTTACTAGTTATGATTCTTATGAATTTTAAGTTAATTTAAGAACATTAATTGAAACATTAAATTTATGTTTTTATTCATTGCATGCTCATATTTATTATTGTTTGAAAATTACAGAGGGACAGACTAGTACTTTTCTTTAAAAACCATTCAACTTTTTTAGGCCGATCTCATCTGTAAGGTGATTTTAAATATAGGTAATCGCTATTTCCTTTCAATTCTATAATTTTTTGTTTAATCAACTAAAGGATTCCTTATTCAGATACTCTAACTGAAGTGATCATTATTCAGGCTCACAAGCTCATATTTTCACACAACCCTGTACCTGCTGTCTGCTACTTTTCTTTGGTATGTTCATTTATTATGGTGTGTTTGGATGTGGCTGTTTATTTTTTACTTTATCTTTGATGTTTAGTGAGGTTTTTGAAGCTGGATTGCCGTTTTTACCAGTTCTGGTAATTATCTCTGCCCTGTTCTCTCTTTTCTACAGCAGCTTCTTAAAGTTTAGAAAGGAAAGTTTTAATAAACTAAACATTAAAATTGACCTGATAGAATCCTTTTTGAGAGCTCCAGAAAACAATTAAAGGGTATTGCCAAGGGGACCAAGGGGTATAGGAACATGTTTGTGTATACTATTTTAACAGAACGATAACCAAATCAAGAATAAGGCTTCTTAAAATGGTGTAAGATTTTGTGACAGGCCCCTCCCATGGTGTTCACTTTTACTGTGTGGAGCTGACTTGTGCTTCCAGTGCAGATTCCTGGTTTAGATTCTGGAGGGAGTTCAGTAAGCCTCATGCACCTACCAGGGGCATGTATGGCCCAGTCTGTCTAGTGGTGGCCTGAGAGACTCAATCATCCCTAAATTTACCTGCATGTGGAAGGCAGCTGAGTTTTACAGAATACTATGGGAGAGCAGCCAAGTTATGCTACCGGCCCTGGGACTGTCAGGAAGCTTTCCTAGGAAAAGGGAACATTCAAAGCTGTGTAATGGGGGAATTCTTTGGGCCTCACAGACAATGCCCAAGATAAGATGCATGTACAGAAAGGATCTGGGAGGCTCCTATGATTTGGCCTCAAGCTATTTTTTAAACTCATTGTATAGATAAGCCCTGAAGGAGAGCATTTGTACAAGTCAATCTGCAAAGACTGGCAAAGTGTTTTCTCTCCCAACCCGCCCCTCCCCTTTTTTTATTGGTTCCTGGCATTTAAGGAAAGTTCTGTCCTAACACCAAGTGGATGCAAGCTGAAGCCTGTCTGAATTCCAGCAATAATCCATTAAAATGCTAAAATGTCCAGGTGTCAACAAAGGGTTAGAAAACATACAAAGAAACAGAAAGCTATGGCCAAGTCAAAGGAGAAGATTAAAGCATTAGAAACCATCAGTGAGGAAAACCAGGCCTGGGACATACCAAAGACTTTTAAAAAAATGGTCATAAATATACTCAGAGTACTAAAGGAAATCAGGAAAACTTTTTAAAAGAATGAATATCAGTAGAGAGGTGGAAATAATGAAAAGCAACCAACCAGCTGAAGACCATAGTAACAAATTTAAAATTCCCTAGAGTTCAACAGCAGGTTGAAGTTGGCAGAAGAATCAGTGAACTTGAAGATAAGACTTGAAATCATTCATTCTGAGGAATAGAAGAATGAAAAAAAGTAAACAGAGCCTGAGGAAACTTGGACACCATAAAGTGTACTAATACTTGCATTAGTGAGTCCCAGGACAAGAAGAAAAGGGACAGAGAATATCAGAGCAATAGTGATTGAAAACTAATTTAACAAAAGACACTCATACATGTCCAAGGCATTCAACAAACTCCAAACAGGGTAAACCCGAAAAGAAACACACTGTAGTATAATCTGTTGAATACTAAATGTAGAGAATTTTGGAAGTTGCAAGAGAGAAGTAACGTGTACAAGAAAGCTTCAAGATTAAGTGATTTCTAATTGGAAGCCACGGAGGCAAGAAGGCAGTGGGCTAACATATTTAAAGTGCTGAAAGCAGAAAAATGCCAGAGAGGAATTCTATATCTGACAAAACTCTTAAAAAATGAGCAGATATTCTCAGATAAACGAAAGCTAAGGGAGTTGGTCACCAGTAAACCAGCTACAAGAGATGCTAAAAGGAGTTCTGCAGGTTGAAAGGAAAGGAAAGTAGAGCGAAGCTGCATGAAGAAATAAAGATCCCTGGTGAGGGTAACAGCATTAATATATAAATGTCAGTACTATTGTATTTTTGGTTTGTAACTGATTTTTCCTTCCTACAGAATCTAAAAGGCAAATGCAAAAATACAATGAGGGAAGCGGATGTGCCTCAACCAGTTGGGCAACTGCCTACCACATGGGAGGTCCCGGGTTCAGCCCTGGTGCCTCCTAAAAGAAGACAAGCAGATGCCACTTTGTGCTGGAAGAGCTAGATGCCGCAGCCTGCAGGGAACGGATATAGTTCAGGCCATTGGGTACTCACCTCATGTGGGAGGTCCTGGATTCAGTTCCTGGTGCCTCCTGGAGAAGGCAAGCAAACAATGAGCAGACAGTCGGGTGGACCATCTGGGAGAGGAAGGGGATAAATAAAAATAAAGTAAAATATAAAATATATATAATCAGTATTTTTTTTACTCAGAATGTACAAACATGTAATTTATGACAACAAAAGGGGGGACCAAGGGGTATAGGAACATGTTTGTGTATACTATTGACGTTAAGTTGGTATCAAAGCAAATGAGATTATTATAGACTTATTATAAATTAGATTTATTGTTAAATTTAAGCCCGTGGTGACTACAAAGAAAACATTGGAGAACATGCAAACTCATAGAGACAAATTAGAGTATGGGTTGTCAGGTTCAGGGGAATGGGGAGTTAATGCACAATGGATGTGGGGTTTGGGAGAAGTTTCTGTAATGAAGGTGGTGAGAATGCCACAATATTGTAAAAGTGATTAATCCCTTTGAATGGTCTGCTTGGGAGTGTTTGAAATAAGAAAGGGGTCTAGCATGGATGAGAAAATACTCAAATGATTAGGGGAAAATTGGACTATTGTCTGTAAGCTTTATATCAATGCTAAATTTCCTGAACTTGATAACTGCATTCAAGGTGGTTACATATCTTCGTTCTTAGGACATATATATGGCAGTTGTTTTAGTTTGCCAAAGGGCTGCTGATGCAAAGTACCAGGAATGTATTGGCTTTTATAAAGAGGATTTATTTGGGGTAAAAGCTTACAGTTCTGTAACCATGAAATGTCCAAGGCACCATCAGAGATGCTTTCTCACCAAAGTTAGCTACTATTGGTGCTAGCGTCCTGCCATGTGACAATCAGGCAAGACCGGTCTGTTGGTGTCTCTTTCTCCTTAAACTCAGCTGTGGCTGGTCATTTCTCTCTCCCTGGACCTTAGCTCCTTGAGCCTCTTGGTGCTTCTGTCCTTGAGCTGTGGGAAAACCTGAAGTTCTTTCTCTCATATGGCTGGGTCAGAATGGTAGAGCTCCCTTTCCTGTGTGTCTTGTCTTTGTGTCTCTGTTTATATAAAACCCGGCAAGAAGTCAGATACTCAACCTAAGTCATGCCTTAACTGATGAAGTCAGGGTCTCACACCTAATATGTCTGAGGGTAGGTCCCATTTGGCTTCAATTAAAAACCTGTGGAAGCAGATGTGGCTCAAGCAGATGATTGCCCGCCTCCCACATAGGAGGTCCCAGGTTCAGTTCCGGTGCCTCCTAAAGAGAAAAATACAAAAAAAAAAAAAAAAAAAAGAACACAATGAGCAACAGAAAAAACAAAACAAAACAAAAAACCACCAAAAACCACCAAACAGACCATCTTTGGGCTTGGGGTGGGGGACAAACCTGTGGACTTACTGGCTTGTAGAATTAGAGGGCAAAGTTTGGAGAACCATAGCAACTAGAAAATGAGAGGGCAAACCCCTGAAAGTAGAGAACCACAGAGAGTGAGCCCTAAATTCTGCATGTAACCTCTACTTTATTTGATTGAACTATGTATATACATGGCAGACTCCAAGGAGCCCAGCTAAGGATGGAAGAATTGAGCAGATATTTCTGCTCCTGTCTACCTCAGGAGTGATAGAAAAGTTTGAAGTTTGAGACCAGCAAATCATTTCAGGGAAATATAATAGGATCCAGAGTATCTACAACAAATCAACAGCAAATCCAAGATTTAATCCAAAATTGCTAAATGTCCCAAGGGTCAGCGAACTTTCCTTAAATGACCAAGTAGTAGATAGTTCAGGCTTTGCAACCTATACAGTCTCTGTTGCAACTACTTAAATCTGCCATTGTAGTGTAAAAGCAGCCATAGAAAATATGTGGATGGTCTTGACTATATTCCAACAAAGTCTTATTTCTAGAAACAGGCCACATGCTTGATTTGGCTAGCAGGCCGTTGTTTGCCAACCCCTGAAATATATGAAGATAAAGGGGAATTTGATACTGAAGAGAAAAGGCAATTAATGGAGACGAACCCTGAGATAACAAAAGTATTTTAAAACATGCACTATAACTGTCCCAAGCATATAAAAGAAAATGTGCATATAATGAATAAAAAGGAAGTCTCATCAGAGAAGAAACTATAGAAGTAACCAAATGGAAATTATTGAGCTGAAAAACACAACCTCAAAAATAAGAAATTTACTGGATGGTTTTATCAGCAGATTTGAGATGATAAGGAATCAGTGACTTGAAGATAGATTTAATAGAAATTGGTCATAGGAAAAAATATTAAAAACAGGCAAAAATAGCCTGAGCAACCTGTGAGATAACACCAAAAGATCTGATTTGTGTGTAATTAGCATTCTAGAAACAGAAGGGAAGAAACATTCCTAAGTAAACCATAATCAGACTGCTGAAAACCAAGGATAAAGAGAAACTCTTGAAAGTAACAAGAGAAAATGACCCAAAACATCATTAAATACCTCACGTTCTTATCAAAAGCAATGGAGCTTCGAAGGTGAACATCTTTTAGATAAATATTGGGGGTATAAAAAGCTATCACTCCAGAATTCTGTATCTAGTGAAATATCCTTCAGAAAAAAGGCAAAAATACATTTTTTTAAAAAA
>PVKH010019781.1:0-14756 GCA_004027955.1 Chaetophractus vellerosus | reverse complement strand
AATTTGGCTTTTCCATACCTGTGAGGCTCCTTACTAGCTGACTCCCAGACATCTCCCATTGATCACAAAAGGGAGTTAGTATCCATTTAAGAAATGCTATGTATTTTTCCCTTTGTGCTTTTAGATGAGCCTGCAGGACCTTACAAATTGTCACAAGAAGTAGCCACAGATGTTAATATTTTTCTACTTGTTCCTCTAAAATTCAAGTGACATGTAGCTAAGCATTGATGAAAAGTGGCCCCCTGAGACATGCTAGGCAGGCCAGAAAATTCACATGTCTACAAAACTGGTATATAGTAGACATTTAATTACTATGAATTAAATGATATTTGAGAAAGTACATCATACCTTAAAAATAACTATATAGATATTATTATTTTCATTATTATTAATGCCAAAGATTGAAGTTTATTTCTACTTTTTTGCTTTTTACTTGTAGCCAGGGTAAAAAGAAAGTCAGGAAAAACACTAATTGAATTAGAGAAGAGGTATATAAACTCAAGATTCAGATACATTTTTGAGATGAGAATGGTATCCCGCCCTATCCGAATTCATTATCTGGATTTGAGAACTAGACATTGTAGCTATCAACAAATGCTTGTATGACTTTTCCAGAACACCCAACTATAGTAGATTTCAAGATATACTTTTTTATGTCTATTAATTGCCCTATAAATAATATGAATTTATTACTTCAGGCCACCAAAATAGGTAAATAGGTAAATATCAAATACCAAAATAGGTAAATATCCTTTCCACTTAGAATAGTTAATTTACTGCAAAGTAGACATTAATGAATTGGATTATTTAAATTTCATATCATAAAGAATAGCCTACTTGCAGTGGACACAGAAGAGGTTCACACATTTAACCAATATTCTGCAATCCCTCTAAAATGCATTCCATCTGATGCCCACGATACACCCAAAACTTGACGTTAGTAATTTTGAACCTTTCTGCTCCCACCAGTGTAATTGAACACTTCCACAGCAGTCAGTTGTGTTTTTGATCAAACCTATTTTTCCTAGTTGTACTAATGATTGAATTTCTTAATTTAATAAAAAATCAACGGAACAGATGTGGCTCAAACAGTTGAGTGTCTGCTTCCCACATGAGAGGTCCTGGGTTCAGTCCCCTGTGCCTCCTGAAAAAAAAAAAAGCAAACAAATGAAAACACCAACTCAGGGGAGTTGATGTGGCTCAGTGGTTGAGCACTGTCTTCCCCCAGGTTCAATCCCTGGCCCTAAAAAAATAAATTTAAGTAAACCGATGAACCATTATAAAAAAAGAGATGTTTCTACAAAAATCTAAGTTGAGTGATTTGGAAAGATTTAATAAAGCAGGTGTGTTACAAAAGTGTTGTTGAATTATTTGTACTAGGCAGAACCACTATAAAAATTGAATGAAAAAAACTAAAACTCTAAAGCAATTCTGCTGTCAGATTGCCTTGCTGCTGTCTTCATGTCCTATTTTACTTTAAAGAAATAGAGTCTGGAAATGGTAGACAAACTGACTGTAAAAGAATGGCCACTCCACACTCCAGGAGGTGGACCTATGCTCTTATAAAAAGGCTTTGATCCTCCATACATTTGCTATCTCAATGTATACTCAGTTTCCATTGATAACCAGCTTTTGTGGTTATCCTACCAATTATACATTATGTTAGGGAGTTTCTCCTGCCATAGTTTCTGCCTCTTATTTTGACTTTTTCACCAAAGTCCTCTCCTGTCTGCTCCTATTTCCTCTACTGCCTTCTTATGGCTCTAATTTTTTCACCTGAATCCTTAAGTTTTGTCTTTTTCTAAAAAGTGAGATGATTAGAAATGTAACCAGGACTCCTTTGATTTTGATGAAATCACATTCTCATCGACATCAGAAATCCTCCATTATATTCCATAAATATCACAATAATTCCAGAAAGAGATCAAATTTTGTATTAAAATTAAAAAGCAACGCAATCATTTTTCTGCCACTTGCCAAAGAAATGCAATAAGCAAGAAATCCAAACGTCTATAATCTTATTTACATTTGTATTGCTTCAAGTTCAAGGTATACTTCATCATGAGAACTTTAAATCTATTTTTTAATTTGATGACTTTATATTCCATATTGATTACACATATGTACAAACTAATTTCTTTATCTATGGAAATACTAAAACAAAAGGAACAAACAGGTAAATGACTTCCAGATAGAATTTCAAATCAATTTGCAGAACATTCTTCTGTTTTAAGTAAGATAGACCCTTTGCTTTCTATCACATGGCATGACCTTACCTACTGCAGACTGGTAGGGAAAATCCCCATTATTGTATGCCAGTTAGGAGTTTTATAAATGAAATTTTTGCATAAATGATTGGTCCAAACACTCACGAAAAGATGTGAACTCTTCATACCAGCAGAAACTTAAACATTATTGGGAAATGTTTGGAAATGCACATGGCCCCTTGGGAGATACAGACGCCAACCTCACAAAACTGGCTACAATAGAAGTTGAGAAAGAAGGGAAGCATTGAGCCTCCCATATACTACAGGAGTTTTAAAGCACCACTTGGTACTTTCCATTTGTTACCCACCTACAGCCTTAGGTTGTTAAGGTATTCCAAGTATAAATGCAAAATACTGGCTAAAGAGTTTGGTTGGTTTCTTAGTTGGACCGGTAGAGGACCCTCTCCTTGAACAAAGGATTTTGAAAGACCTTTGGAAATCCCCTTCCTATAAAGTTAATTTATTCATTGTTTTATCCTTTAAACTTTATTTTCATCCCTCAAAAAGAATTTTTTTTTTCTTTCCTGGTCATCCATGCTTATCTGAGAAGACTATATAAAGTAAGTACATTAGAAAAGAGTTGCCATAGCCAGGCAATTCTATAAGCTACTTCTGAAAAGGATAGTTTGGGGGGAAGGCATGTTTGTTGCCCTCTGTGCCTCCACCATCCATAATTTCCTTCGTCTGGGTGTCTTTCGTCTTGGAAAGAAATTCTGATGGTAAAGACAGTGGCTGATTCTGTCAACTCAAGGTTCATCCAAAAATATGTCCACTGCTGCAGTGGACCCATGCGTTCAGGCAGAAATGGCGTTATTCCCTGTTTATTCTCAAGCTGAAGAGGAAACTTGTTACATGGGCCAACATTTTTATATTGCATAGCTTTTTGTCTCTCATTTCATACCAGTTTAGAGTTATTGGCACTAATAATCGCATCTGTTTGTGCTCAGCATAAAAGGGTTGTTGTGTTCCTGTTATATGCTTCCATGGCGATTCCAGTACATGCCTTCAAGACCATACAAATTAAAATGCTTCATAAAGTTTTGGGATTTTTGCTTTATTTAAGTGTATTTTAGCAGCTAATGAAAAGCAAGTTTTTGAACTGTATAATGGCTTCTTTCATTACATGAAACAAGTCTTGCTGATTTTAGGAATAAAACTACTGTCAGCAAAATGGTGGTGAAGGGAATGAAATGTATTTTCATATGAATGAAAAGAGTAAGACTTTTGCATAATTTTATGGGAAAAGGATTAAGTGGTAGGAAATAAATGAAAAGCGCAAAGGAGAATAAAAAAATGCAACAGCAGTCCTTATCCTAAACACAAATTGATTGCAGTCCGCAGTAGACATTTAAAGGAGCTCTGGATCTCTAAGGAATAAAGGCTCCTGGAGTCTCTCCCATAGTTACAGATAAAATAGCACTGTAGTCCCCTTCCATGTGGGAAAGCACGTGACCAGAATCAGCCTTGTAAGTTGTAGGAATAGTACATCCTGCAGTTCTCTTTAGAGTACAATTGAAAGGGGAGGTGTATTAGTCAGCCAAAGGGGTGCTAATGCATAGTACCAGAACTCCTTTGATTTTATAAAGGGTATTTATTTGGTGTCAAAGCTTACAGTCACAAGGCCCTAAAGAGTCCAACTCAAGATACCATAAGAGGTACTTCCTCACCCAAAGTCTGTTGCCACATGTTGAAGCAAGATGGTGGGAGACGTCTGAGAGGGTTCAACCTTCCTTATTCCTCTTAAAGCTCTGTGGTCCCAGCCTCTTCCTATCTCAGTTGTAGGTTGGCATAGGGCTCATTTCTTTCCAGGCTCAGCTGCTCTGCTCTCTTCACAAGGTCAACTGTAGACTATCAGGCTCATCTCTCTTCCTGCGGCTTCTGCTGTGTCTTTTTCTGTGTGAGTGTCCACCCACCAAGGGGGCGGAGACTCAACACCCTACTGACGTGGCCGAATCAGAGCCTTAATCTTAATTTATTCAAGTAAATGTAAACATTGAATTTAATACAATCAAATGATATCATGCCCAGAGGAACCAATCAGTTTACAAACATAATCAACATCTCTTTTTGGAATTCGTAAATAATATCAAACTGTCTCAGGTGGTAAATATTGTGCCTTTGGAAAATTATCAATTGCTTTGTGTTAAAGTGTGAGGACACCCAACAAACAGCACCCCTCTGTCTCAATTCTGAACCAGTGGAAACAGAGTTGATTATCACTGGAAAAAAACAACTGATAACGGAGAATATGTCTCAGGTGTGCAGCCATAAGGAGTTGGTGGATGCTGAACCCTTCTCTGTCTCATGCTGGGCTGAACACAGCCTTCTCTCTTCCTGTGGGAGCTTGTCTTTTTCAAATATATTTCATGCCAGTGTAAACCAGATAGCATACACTAGAGACAAATGTATCCAAGGAAGAAGTGGCTGGGCTGAGTTTACAAGCCAGCTCCTGCTCTCAAATTTATCAACCAAAAACTCCCTCATCTTCTCCTGGGGATGAGTGAGTGAGGAGGAGGGGAGAGACTAGAGTTGTTTCCACTATCTAGTGACCCTCCAAAGGAAAAATGTGCAACCCAGGAAAGAGGATGTTTTCAACCCCTACACAAATACACATACACACACACACACACACAGAGTCCAGTTGTCACTATCATTCCCAAAGTAAAAAATAACTTTATCTCTTTTTCATCTTTAAAAGTTATTTCTCAAGATGTAAATATACCTGAATCCTCTAACTTCAGAGACTATGGATTTCAAGGCCCAAATCTAAGACTTCTTGGCTCATGACTTTTGACAAGTCACTGGCCCTTTTAGCCATTTGCTCAGTCATAAAATGGGGATAATAGTACCTGCTTATTATCAATTATTATTGAAATTCTCCAAGGTAAACGTGCACGAAGACGACAAGGTTGTGCACCAAGGGAAGGCCTGGCATTTATTAACCACACTGTGGAGGGCAGTGACAGAAATGACTTTGGCCCAATATAGAGACAGAAAGTAAAAGCAGGCATGGAAGGAAAGGGTTTCTAAACAGATAAACCAAGTACTATCTTGCTGTTTTTTTTCTGGGACACCTTGGATTTGGACCCCTGCCCACAGCCACCCTTGGGTCAGAGCCATCTTGGATCATGCCACTTTCTCTTCAGGGATCACCCTAACATCTTGACCCCCAAGCAATAGCAATTCACTCTCAAACAAGGGAAATGTAAAATAGCCTGCTAAACAGATTGGGGGCCATTTCTTAGGGCTTGTCTTTTCATAGAACCTTCACTTTGCCTTTTGTTTTAATAGGGGAAAGGAGGAGCAAGGCCTATTTTTAATTTTCATCCCCAGATAAGCTCTGGTACGTAACATGGTACTTTTAAGCAGCTGTTTAGTGTTGATGACAGCGCTGGGGGTGGAGGGGGCAGGGGGTGGGAATCAAGGTTGTCCTCTAGAAACATTTGAAAGGCAATTTGTGAAGCAGCTCAGAATGTGGCGTTCGTCTGCTTAGAAGTTACTTTTTTTTATTTTACTTTTTCTGGGTTCGAAGTTTGGGAACTACATATGCAATATTATGCAGATGGTTTCCTTACTTTGTCTTTTCTCCCTTTTTTGCCCTACAAATAAAATAAAAATAATTTTGTCCTTGACAGTTTAATCAGAGAAAATGTATTGTCACCATTTGACATTTATTTATGGAAATGAAATCGATTCCGATTATATGACCTACATTTCTAAGTGTCAATGTGCTCTCTGCATTACATCTAATATAGTTAATTGGCATGGCAGAAAAATGGTATGGGCAAGGTAAAGAGGAACCGCAGAAGCATTTCATACATGAATGAATAACTTTTACAAAACTGTAAGTTGTCATAGACCCACTTCCAATTTCGGCATGATTTAATAGTTTATAAAAGCATCTGACCTCTTCTACCAACAGAGGTTTACTTTAAGTTTCATTTCAAGCCTTTTATTAGGTCGTGCTCCATCAGCCCTTCACAGATGCTATATTCGGTTGCAGTGGTTGATAAATTCTGATGAGGCATTTTATGTGATGGCATGACACTTTTGGAAACAGGCATTCTTTTTCTACTAAACTCCATCTAAAATTAACGTGAACAAACATGACCACTTAGGCAGTTCATCTCAAGTGTCTTCGCTGTTCTTGACATTTGTTCCCATCATTAGTCTTTCTATTCCCTTCCATGTGTTGAATGGGAGCTTTAAAACACCCTCCTGTGAATTTAGGGCTTTTATACCTGTGCTTCCAAAGAACCTTAAGTCTTGACTTTGCACTTTTGCCCTTCAGCGAGCCCAGGAGTGCCATTATTCACCTGGGCATTCCAAATGAGGAACAAGTGGCTTTTTCATTGCAAACATTTAATTTAGGGGGAACATTGTGTCTAAGGGGTATTTCTCTGTGCCCACAGAAGAGTAAACACTGTTCTTTTCAATCACATTAGCTCCCACAGAAATTATTCTCCACCATTAGCAGCATGCTAAGAACAAGAATTTTATATTCAAAGGGGCCAAGCCCAATATGTCACCAAAATGGATAGTTACCTTGTGAGAGGAAGTGGAGGAACCTTGCCTGCCCCTAGAACCTCCCACTCACCTCTGCTCGCCCCTTCTCCTCAGCCTCCTGGCCTCCAAATTAAGGCTTAGGCGCATCATCCCTAGAAGTTGTTGTTAAACTGTGGTCAAAGGGAAGGTCCCTTAGGCTTTCATATTTTTGCAGATTGAGGCAGGTCCCCTATAAAAGAGATATTCAAGCCCTAACCCCTGGTCCTATGGATGTGAACCTGTTTGCAAATAGGACCTTTGAAGATGTTATTTGTTAAGGTTTGGGACTCATTCGGGAATTGGATCTTCAAAGAGCCTCTTTTTGGATGAGGCCAAATTGAATCAGGGGGATCATAGTCCATACGACAGGATTCCTTATAAGCAGAGGAAGTTTAGAAGCAGTCAGTCATTTAGTAGAAGTCTGAAGAAGCCAGAGAGTGAAGCAGATCACCATGTGATGGAGGCAAAAGTGCAAGCCAAGGAACCCCACAGATCACGACAAGCCAGCACCAGATCACTACAGATGCCAAGAAAAAGCATGGCCTGATTTGGACCTCTAACCTCTACAACCATGAGACAATAAATTCCAATTGTTTAAGCCAACCAGTTGCGTAGTATTTGTCATAGCAGCCCTGGTGCACTAAGACAGCTATATTCACATGGATATGTTACATCTGGGTGCCCCGAGAGGCTGGCCCTTGGATGGCACTTGTCCAGCTCTTGGCAGCCCTTTTTGTGTTTGTCTCCCCACCAGACTCTGTGTTCTGCAGCCCTTAACAGAGTACACTGCCCAGAGAGCCTTGGAAGAAATAGTAAGATGGAAGACATATTGCAGAGGAAATTCTGCAATGAGGAGGACTAATGGGAGACAAAGAGAGGAAGTCAGTCTCCAATGATGTCTTTGAGAGGTGTCTGGGGTTGAGGAGGCATCCAGGTTCACATTTAGCCCATTCTGCACATGCACAGGCTCATGCCTAGAGGTTTTCTCCTTCCACACAAATTTGTTGAAATCTCAAAAAAGCATCAATATATTTTGATAAATGGAGCTCTTTCAGGACTGTACAGAGAAGTGTGGTACTTGATGTTTTGAGTTACCCTTTATCACAATCACCCAGTAATTCAGCATTTCATTTACCCTGCCCATTCCTCTATTGGAGCCTTTGGGATTGCCCATTTTCTCTGCTTCTCTGCCTGGGCAACTCTCAACCTCTTTTCCATCAGGGCTCCTCCTTCTCACCCAAAAAGGAAAATATACAGTTTTGCATAAAATGTGTTCTTTAAAATCAAATATATTAAATTGTATTTGAATATAATTGTATGGCAAATTATTGAGAAATGTCTAAATTCCAATGTCTCCATTATAGAGCTTGCCTCTTGAAGAAACAGGGGCAGAGAAAGACACAGAGGGGATTTGGGTTATTAGAATTTGTTGTAATCAGACAAGCAAAGCATTTTCACTGTGGACCATCTGTCAGCATGTGTAAATAACCTCGTTTTAGAGGACCAGATGTTCTAACAAAATTCATTTAAACAGGAGTCTACCTGCTCTTTGATTATAGTCGGTTACAGAAAGAAGCCATTCTACCATATTCCTAAATTATTTCTCTTTGGTTTTGAAATTTTCTGGTTGAACGCTTTTGCATCTTATTTACCCCAACATAATGAAAAGAGCTCTGAATGAGGAATCAGAGAGCTGCTGTCTCTTTTTTATTCTACCAATATGGAATTTGAGTTGGGTAAGTGTATTAGTCAGCCAAAGGGGTGATGATGCAAAATACCAGAAATCTGTTGGCTTTTATAAAGAGTATTTATTTGGGGTAAAAGATTACATTTACTGGGCCATAAAGAATAAGTTACTTCCCTCACCAAAGTCTGTGGCCACATGTTGGAGGAAGATGGCTGCCAATGTCTTCCAAGAATCCAGGCTTCCTCTTCCTTTTAAGGGTCCATGGCTCCAGCTTCTTCCAATATTGGCTGTAGGCTGGGCTAAGTCTTGTCTCTCTCCTGTGGCTCATTTATCTCTGGGCTCAGCTGCTCTGCTCTCTCCACAAGGCCAGCTGTAGACTGTCAGGCAAACAGTTCATCTCTCTTCCAGAGTCCTCTGCTGTGTCTAATGGAGCCTTCTTTTTTTCCTCACGTATCTGCTTCTCAGTGTATTTACTTCCCGGGGCTCCAGCATTAAAACTACAACTAACTCCTCTGCCATTTAGTTTCTCTGTGAGTGGGCGGGGTCTCAACATCCCACTGAAGTGGCCCAACCAAAGCCCTAATCACAACTCAATCAAGTAAAAGCAAAACATCTGAATCTGATACAATCTAATACACCCAGAGTAACAGACCAGTTAACAAACATAAGCCAATATCTATTTTTGGAACTCATAAACAATATCAAACTGCTACAGTAAGTTATCTACTACCATGGACCTTGATATTCCCCATTGAAAATAAGATTAGATGAGAGATTTCCAGGATCTCTTCCAACTCCTACATCAATTCAACCTTTTCAATGAGGGCACCGAGGAAGGAGCTCTGGCTTTCCCATCTGCAAAACTTATTCAGTGCATGAGTGTAGAGGGACTTGCTGTTTCTGGCCTCAGATTCTTCATCAGTAAAACAGGGATGATAATAGAAACATCACAATATTGTAAAGATAAGGTGTGTAAAATCTCCTAGGACCACACCAGCCACTTAGAAGATCCTTGACCCCCTTCATTCCCTTAATTGTGAAAAACTATATAATTTTTTAAAGTTCTAACATTTGTAAATTATTTTAACTTCCTTGAATGCTCATTACCTGTTTGTTTCACTCTATAGGAAAATCACAAAACTAACCTGTTCCCTAGCTCTTCTGTCCTAGAAAAACCAGACTCAACTGGGCAGCCAGTCAGCCTCAGTGCTCCTCCATTCTCATTTCTGAATGACCCCCTGCTGCTTCCCAGATCCTCATGCCCCTTCTTGAGATGTGTTGAGTAGAGTAGAAGTGAAGAGTATTTTTGAGTAAACTACAGTGGTAAATTCTAGACTATAAGTTACCAGGAGAGAGAATGTAGATTGAGAATGGGAGCTGATGCTCATTATGTATGTAGAATTTTTAATAAGGTTTATAGTAAAAGTGTAAAAATGAATAGAGTTGATGGTAACGCATTATAGTGAGTATAAATAATATTGCTGATTTATAAATGAGATTGTGGCTGAAAGGGGTAGTCTGTAGATATAAAAGTTATTTGAAAGGAAGCTAGAGGATAATCTAGGGATTGTATAACAATAGTGATTTCAGTGGTGGATGATGATTGTGGTTAATTGTATAAATATAAGAATAAACATAAGAATGTTCTTTAAAAAGTGTTCTTTTAAAACTGTTAAGAATATGATGAAACATGGGAAAATTACAACTAAAGTAACTTAACAGTAATATTATAATATTTTTGCAGCAATGGTAGAGAAGATATTATATTAATTCTAAGGGGCAGCAATAAGGGGGTAAAAAGAGTGTGGGATTTTTCCTTTTGGAGTAATGAAAATGTTCTAAAATTTCCTAAGGTGATGACAGCACAACTCTGATGAAAATGAGAGTCCCTGAGTGTACACTTTGAATGGATTGTACAAAGCATAGGACTGTATAACAGTGAATCCAATGGTGGATGATGGACTGTGGATAACAGGCCAATTATGAGAACATTCTCTCATGAATGATGACCAATATGTAATACTAATGCAGGGTGTTAATAATCAGATGGGTTGGGGGGAAATACGCCAAATGTAAGATATGGGCTATAGGTAGTCGTAATACTTTGACGATATTCTTTCATACTTTGAACAAATGTTTCACAACCACGCAAGGCATTGGTGGTGGGTTAAAAAAAAAAAGTGAAGAGTATTCTTGGTCAATCTTTGGAAACAGACTCCCTGAGATCAAATCTCTGCCTCAATGCTCACAATCTTTACTATCCACAGCAAGATGCTTAGCTTTGTTGAGAATGGGTTTCCTTGTCTGTAAAATAGAGGAAGCTATTGTGTTTCTTTCATAGGTTGTTGTAGGGATTAAATGAGATATTCCAGGTTGAGGGCTCAGCACAGGGCGCTATATAACTGTGGGCTAATTTTACAACCCCCCTACTGAGAGGTCCCACTCAGCCCGAGAACCCCTTCTGGATTCCATGGTCCAGTCTTCCAAAGAAATGATCTGTAGGTAGAGCACATTTGCTTGGAAGCTTGCTAGATATATCTGGCTATTCTGTTTATCAGCTCATCCAAACCAAGGGGCTAAAGGCGTTTTCTACCTGCCTGCAACTACATTGTCTTTTCACACACATGCATTTCTCCTTTCTGACTCACCTTAGAAGTATGACCCCTTCCCATCAGTAAAAGTGGCTCACTGACAGCCTCATGATTCTCAAAACATCACTGAGCTCATCTGTGCAGTCCTTAAAAGTTCTCCTGGGAGCGGATGTAGCTCAGTTGAGCGCCTCCTTCCCATGTAGAAGGTCCCATATTCAATCCCTGGTACCGCCTTAAAAAAAAAAAGTTCATCCATGGGGAGCAGATGTAGCTCAAGAGGTTGAGTGCCTGCCTCCCATGTACAAGGTCCCAGGCTCAATCTCCAGTACCTCCTGGAAACAAACAAACAAACAAAAAACTCTCATTGGGGAGCCGATGTGGCTTAGTGGTTGAGCGCCTGCTTCCCACGTAAGAGGTCCTGGATTCAATCCCTGGTATCTCCTTTAAAAAAAGTTCTCCAGGTGTCTAAAGCCCCCCTATTTTGAGAACCCAGTGTTAGACCATAATAATTTTAATTCATCTGGCAAGAGAAATTTTGGACAGAGGGCCTCTCCCATCCTTTTGCTGTGTGACCAGCTGCCACCTCCAATAGCTCCTTAGTCCCACGTTAGAAAAATAGAGTGGAATGATTCTGTTGACTGCCTGGCTCACATGAGCACAACACTGACTACTTGTCATTGAATTAGAACAGTTTCAGAAAACAAATACCACCCCAGTAGTGCTGAGAAAGCATTTCTCTTTCTTTAGAAGATTCATTTGGCAATAGAGGAAAGCAGGATTCCTGTCTTGCAATATCTCAGACTGTTGGAATATATATGCTGTACTATTTTATTCCACAAGGAATATCTCATATCTGCAATAGGATGTGGCTTGAGCAAATCCTTGTGATATTCTTCGCGCCTCTCTGCAGTGTCTGTTTAAAAGTCAATAATGTTCCCTTGTTTGATAAGTTTCCCCAGATCCCAACCCTCTTATGCTGTTAGCTTAACCCACCTGACTTTCAACAGATGTCTTAAGGACTCAATGTTACTAAAGGGAATATAGCATGAATTGAAGCAGACTCTTTGGAACATCGTATTTTTAGATACAACATCCTCAAGTGGAAGGAAGATAAAAATACACTCTGATAAACTAGAACCATGAGGATAGATTTGCAATATGTTCAGGAGAAAAACTTGTTTGGCAATGAGAAAACAAAGAAAACCAGCTAACTCCTTTGGGTTTGTGTGCTCTATGGTGTGTGTGTGTGTGTGTGTGTGTGTGTGTGTGAGAGAGAGAGAGAGAGAGAGAGAGAGAGAGAGAGAGAGAGAGAGAGAGAGAGATTTTTCCCCAAATGTATATCTTATCTTTACATTTTTCTGGAATAAACATTTCAGTTTTAATTTCTATTTTGCCAAATAAATACAATATTGTTTGGACATTGGAGCTTGGAATAGAACTTTAATTGAAGAACCATAGGTTTGATAGAGGGAGTTGCTTAATGATCTGCAAAGCTCCAAATGCCTTATTGAATATTTAGAAACAGTCACATTTTCCAGACAACTAGATTTATTTTGACTTTCAGTATTTCAAGGTGACTAAAAACAAAAGTGAAACCTTTTTTTCTACTTTCATATTATATAAGCCAGCGAGAGCCAATGACCCAGGGTGTAATTTCACCCAAATGTCTTCATCTTAAGCCTAAGGACTAATGGATAAAAGTTTGGTAATTTTTCTGTAATCACGAAATCAAGGCAGATTTCAATTTTTGGAAAAATTCCTAGATCCTCCCTTTCCATTTTTATCATGCTCACTTATTTTCATAATGGAAATCATGACTGGCCCTAACTTAGCTGAAGAAAGGAGTAAGGCAAGACCCTCATAGAAAACTCTGATAGTTGGAGCCCCAACGGAAAGAGGCTTCAGTGAGAAAGCCAAGGGAGCCCTGGTGAGGAGCAGCAAGGCTTGGCATTGGTGTTCAAGCAAGTCCATACGTGTGAAGGTGTGTGTGAGGCGTGGAGTATCTCACCACACCAACACAAGCAGCTTGGCCCAAATCATTACTTGAAGGTGATCCACACCACCTAGGGAGCTTTAAAAAAAAACGAATGAGGATGCCCAGCTCTCGCCCCAGAGATTCTGAGCTGATAGATTTCAGATGGGGCCTTAGCATTCATATTTTCCAGGAGTTCTCCAGGTGACTTTGATGTTGAGAACCCCTGGCTTGCACACAGCCAAACTTGGGAGCCAACTACATCTGGCCTTGCAACCCTGGACAAGGGACTTCGTGTCTTCATGCCCCCCATTCCTAAAGCATTGGATGATTGCAGTTCATTTAAGATGATTCTACGGGTTAGTGGAATTAGCTCACATGAATAGTTCCCAGACCACAGTGAAAAGGCAACGTTAATATTTTTATTTCATGCTTGTTTTTTAAAAGTATTGGATGACTGAAAGTCTACCTCAGGGATTGGCAAACTATCACCTGTGGGCCAAACGCCTGTTGTTGTAAATAAAGTTTTATTGGACAACCACCGTGTGTAATTGTTCATGTGTTTTCTCTGGCTGGTGAGTGGTTGCAACAGAGCCCTTATGCCATTCAAAGCCTGTATGGAAAGTTTGCCAACCCCTGGTCTAAATCAAAATATTGGTAATATTTGTTATAGTTAAGACTGTGGGTGTTAAGTTCCCTAGCGTCTTCATTTTAGCTCCATCCCTTACTGGCAGTGTGACTTAGAGCAACTTATTTAAATTCTCTAGGCCTCAGGTTGGTTCCTCCTTTGTAAGATAAGGATAGTAATATAAGCATTTCTTGCTTTCCAGGTCTATTTGTCTCCTGAGTTAGTTTCATGAATTCAGACAGTAAAGCAATATACATTATCCAAATTTTTTTTTTTGCATTTGGATGGCAAATTTCAAATAATAAAGGACACCACTTTTATCTCAAAAACATTATCTAAATCTATCAACCCTAGAGCTTGAACCCAGAGGGATTTTTCAAGCATTAAACGGCTATGTACATAAACATATTGCCCCAGTGCCTGAGTGTTGCCGGGGCTCGATAGTGCCTGTTGGCAAAATTAATGGCATACACTGCTGTTCTTAAATGAATTGGTGTGAGCGACTGTGTTGAGGGCCTCACCTGTTGTCTGGCCTCTGGCCAGTCAATCCTGTTGACTCCACATCATAAAGCAGTGGTGGCCAGACACACCACAGCATACAGAAAGAATCCAACCACGGATGCAAGCAATGCCCGTCTTACCTCTCACCCTTTACTCTTACAAAATCCTCATGAAGTTCTCCTCCCAGGAGAAAACAACTGCGGAGTATGAACTCCAGAGGCCTTAGGGTCAGGGAAGCCAGAGGAAGTGCGTTGATTCTAGAATGATGAGTGGGCGGCGCAGTGCAGGGCTGCAAAATAGGAGCTTCCCAGCAGGTCTAATGGTAGCACAGTGTGCAGAAGAAGAAACTGACCCTTGGGAGAATTACGTTGCAAGGAGATCCTTACCCAGTACCTAACAGAGCCAGGATTCAAACCCAGTTCTAGGTATATCCAAAATCCCTAATTTCCCTGGTCAATATGACTTAGCTTTTGAGGAAGAGGCAGACATATCATCTAACCAAAGAGGGGTTCCTCCTGTTCCCCCACATTGAGAAAGTATCCTGGGCCAACTCCCTATATCACTT
>PVKH010019780.1:0-14756 GCA_004027955.1 Chaetophractus vellerosus | reverse complement strand
GCAGAACAGTCAGAATTGTATGGGTTATACACTGATTTTTCTCCAGTTTAAAAAAAAAAGAAAAAGAAAAAGAAAGAAAACTCACCTGGACAGGAAAAAAAATGATATCATATAACAGTTCATGTTGAATGTGGTGGTTTGGAACTATGTACCCCAGAAAAACATGTTCTTAAGCTTAATCCATTCCTGTGGGTGTGAACTCATTGTAATTAAGATCTCTTCAAGATGTTCCTTCAGTTAAGGTGTGGCCCAAATGAATTGTGTTGAGCTTTAATCTGGATCACTGGAGCCCTTAATAAACAGAGTGAAAGTCAGACACCAAAGGCTCTGAGGGAGCAGCCAGAAGTTGAAAGTCAGTAGAACCTGGAAAAGAAGGGAGAGGACAGGAGAGGCCACAAAGGAGCCCAGGACCAAGGATCACCAGCAGCCAGCCCAAGAACACCAGTCTTCAGGAAGAAGGCATTGCCTTGATGATGCCTTGATTTGAACTTTTCATAGTCTCAAAACTGAGGTAATAAATTCTCACTGTTCGATCCAACCCATTGCATGGCATTTGCTTTAGCAGCAAAGAAACTCAGTTTTAGGGAAGTATATGTACCAGAAATATACCAGAAATGGGTTGGTTAAAGCTTACAGCCCTGAGGCTGTGAAAATGTCCAAATCAAGGCATCATCAGAGATGCTGTCTCACTAAAGGTTGGCTGCTTGCAATCCTGGACTCCTGCCATATAGCAGTGCACAATGGCGGCTCTTGTAGGTTTCTGCTTTCTTCTCCAGGCTCACTTTCTCACTGAGCTGCACCTGTGGGTGATCAGGCACATGGCAGGGCACAATGGTGGTGTCAGCTCATCTCTCCCCTCTCCTCCGGGCCTTGTTGCTAGTTCTGTAACTTTTCTTTCTCCCAGGTTTTTCTCTGAGCTCCTGGGTTCCTTCTCTCAGTCTCTGCAGCTTTTTCTCTGTTTGCTTTTTTTAAATTCCTCTTTGTAAAGGACTTCATTAAGAGGAGTGAGACCCACCCTAGTTCCCTAAATCTAATCAAAGGCCCTTATCTGAAGTAATTTAACAAAAGGGCCCACCTATACACACAGGAATGGATTAGTTCGAAGGACATGATCTTCTGGAATCCACTCAGCTTCAAACTGTCACAATACCAATAAAGGTGGGACCCCAAGAACCACGTGCTATTATTGTGTCCAGTTATAAACAATCATGCAATTATGATGGCCAGCAGTTCCTGTCTCCAGTGCCCAGACTTGTTATGAGAGAATGATAAGAAATATTAAGATAAGCATTCTAATTCAAAAGTCATTTTGTCAGTAGTCATCAAAGGCTTCCTGACAAAACATCTGTTAAAAAATCTTATGAAAACATAGATGAACTAAGTTATATAGAACTTTAAAAAATAAACTCTGCCTCCCCAAAAAAAAAAAAGGACCTTAAGATCAGAAGACAGCACAAACTGGGAAAAGAAATATACTTACACTGGATATTGCAAAAGGCTAATTTCCATAATACATAAAGAGTTCCTTTAATAAGACAGTAATCCAATAGAAAAAAATAGGTAAAGAATATAAGCAGTTTGTTTCATTTCTTATATTCCAGTTAGTATATTACATGATCGATTTCCATTAGAGAATGAAATAAATGACTCTTACACATATACCGTGTTAGGTAACGCTGTCTTAGTGAAAGGATAGGGAAATGGGAATTTTGTAATTGGTAGAAGTGTTGATTGGTACATCTGTGGAAATTGATGAAGAAATATCTATCAAAAATAAAATTGTGGTATTTGTTCCAGCATTTCTACTTTTTAAAATTAACCCTACAAATACATTTTAGAAATGATGCGCGTACAGTGTTTTTCATTGTAAAATTGTAATAGCAAAAGTTTGAAAACAACCAAATGTCTGTTAGTAGGGAGCTTGTTAAATAAAGTCTTACATCTATATAGTGGAAATAATATGCAGCTGTAAAAACAGAACTTACTGAAAAACTGTAAGACTGTCCAAATATGTCGTTGGGTGAAGAAAACAAAGTACACTGCTCTGTGTATAATAATGCTGCTGTTTGTTTTTAAAAGGGATATGATGATTTTAGAATGTATGTTAATTTGGAAGACTACAGAAGAAACGGGATGAGAACTGAATGGGGACAAGTGTGGGAGAGAAAGACCATTTACTGAGTATTCTTTATAAATATTGAATTACATGAATAGTAATATATGAATGTATTGAAGTATATGAATGTATACCTTAAAAAAAAAAAGTCTTCTGATTCAGTTTTATTGAAAGACTGCCACTTTTGTTGTTTCCCCAAATATAATTTTACGAAAGATTAAGTTCAGGTTTTGGTAGTGTCTCATCATCTCAGATTTTATTTCGGCCTAGAGATCCTTTTCAGGAATGTTAACGTGATGCATAAGGAATTTTGACTGTCTGTGGTTCCAGACACTGGAAGTGTTCAAGCATGACTTTCTACCCCCACCTGATGGTAGGAACTATATGGTACATAGAAGTGGATAGAAAAAACGAGGCTTTGAAAATATTTTTGCCATTCTGCACAAGTTCAACCTGTCAAGAATTAGTTTTTAATATCTAAATTTAGGTGGTTGAAATTCTCTGAAAGTTTTCTATAAAAGTTCAATTAAAAATTTACATTTCAGAGCAATATTATTAGTTCCTTTAACAAATTCTTGCTGGGAATTTGATAGATTTCCTATTGAATTTTGAATTTTTAGAGAAAAAGAATGAAACTTAGGCTTTATAACCAATGATTTCCCTTCTACTACCTAGAATATAAGTCAGATAAAGTTAGGTATAATCATTATGCTGTTACTTATAGGAGCAAGAGTACTGTCATCATTTAATTTTTGATTGAAGGAAGACTATGATTATGTTAACTTTCCAAGCTTTGTTATTAATTAAAGATAGAGAATGTTTTGAAGGTAAAAGTACTAATATAATTATTAATTAAAACTCTTGGATGTCTTATTTCTAACTTCAGATACTATACTTTATTTCATATCTTTCTTCTTCCCAGGCATTCAGGAAATCACTAGTATATAGTGTTTAATATTAGTAAAATATTAAATGTATTTACATTTTTTAGAATTTCTAATTTATGAGTTGTAAATTCCCTATTAAGAATATTTGATTAATCCCAAACCCTATTCTACTCCCATGTATGCATAGCAGTATGTGATATATCCAGCAGATCTATTTCTAACCATATTAAATTCTTTAGAACTCAGGTAAGAACCTAATTAAAAAAAAAACAAAAAACCTCTGGTATACCACATAGCTCTTAAAAAAACCCATGTATTTCATATTTCAAAAGGTTCCTTGAAGACATATTTAGATGTATTTTGTATATACTTTTAAACAGGGGTAATCTTCATAATATTTACAGACCAGTACAATATGAAAGACACGTCGTATTGGTACTGATACAGGGTCCTGTCATCCCCATACCATGGCAAGAATTAATTCTTTAGTTGCTAGGTCTTTGTGAGGGAAGGGTTCATTGTTGGGCAGGAACTTGGGTAGCTTGGAGCAGACATTATTTACCAGCTTCTATGGGTGTTAAGTTTTTTTAACAACTGGCATAAGCCTTTGTTGTTTTTTATTTTTAAAAATTTTATTGACATATATCATTCATACACGAACATTCATAAGCAGTAAGTATATAGTAAAAGTTGTGAACATAATGAAACAAACATGAATATCATCATAAAGGGCTCCCATAGATTACTCCACAAACAATACCTTGCATTGTTGTGAAACATTTGTTACAAACTATGAAAGCGCATCATCAAAATATTACTTTCACCTATAGCCCATATCTTACATTTGGTGTATTTTTTCCCCAACCCACCAGATCATTAAACCCCTGTATTAGTTCTGATACATAGTCTTTACTCCAAAGGTGTGGTCCTTCTGGGGAATAAGTGGAAAGCTTGAGTTGTTTTTCAGTTCCCTTTAACTTAGTGAGACTCATTCTCCAAAATCTGTCTCCTGTGTAATGGGCAGAGGCTGAAATCTCAGCTCTTTCAGCTTTCCAGCTGTGGTTCTTGAGTTTTTCACCCCAATCATGTACAATTGAATTATCAGCCAAGGATATGAAGGAGATTTTATCTGCAGTTGCTGTGCTGATAAAATCTGTTGGAGTGTGCTTGGATATCCCATAGGTATCTCAAATTTGCCTAAAATTATCTCCCAAACCTATTCTTTCTGTATTCAATATCTTGGTAATTGATGTTATACCCTACCCAATAGCCCAACTTAGAAACTATGGAGTCATATCTATCCTCCCTTCTCTTTCACTTTCCACATTTAATTGATGAACCATTCTTACAGCTTTCTTCCCCCTTTCTCAGATTTGTCTCATTTCCATCAGTGAAAACAACCATTGCCTCAGTTCAGGCTTTCTTACTCTTGCTGCACTACTGCATAGTTTTCTAACTGCCTCTGATCCCCCAAACCCCTTATTTTTCCATACTTTTGCCAGACATACTTCCTTAAAAAGAAAAACAAATTGATCACTTTGCTCCCCTACTTGTCAGTTTGCTTACTGCTTTATCGCTAGAATACAAAACTCGTTTTCCCTATTTTATTCCAGTAGACATTTTTAGCCCTCTTCTTCCATGTCCCTTCTCCTTTTAAACATCCTATCCTCCAGCCATGGAGTTTCTGCCAGTCTCTCTTAATGTTCTGTAATGATTTCTTGCTTTTGTAAAAACTCTTCTTTCTCCTGAAATGTCCTCCCTCCTCTTGTTCTCCTGGAATTTTCCTACTCTCCATTCAAGATCCATCTTAGATGCCAGGTGTCACCTTTGTGTGATATATATATATATATTTTTTTTTTTTTTACCATTCCTTCCTTCAGACTCTTCTGAAATCTTCTCTTAAAGCTGTTACCACTTTTTCTGGTTAGATCTTCCTTTGCAACTAAACTGTGAACTCTCAAGAGTAAGCACTATTTTGCTTTCTCTAGCACCTAGTAACAGGTCTCATACTTAGTAAATATGTAGAACCCAGTTGTTGAATAAAAGTCTAGTCTTTCTCCTCCCCTCTCTCCTTTAGAGTTAGAGTTTGTGATATTTTTATTTAGCTTTTTCTTATCCCCTGGGAAGTAATGAAACAAATTTTCACTCTTAGTATTAAAATGCTTTTTAAATATTCCAGATTGCTTTAATCACCGTGCAAACTTTAAAATCTCCCACTTTGGTTTTGAATGTTGGATGTAGTATCATAGGAACCAAATTGTTTTAGCAAATTGGCTGCCCAGATGGAAGAGGATTCCCCTAACTATAAACTACATACTGAGAGTTGTGAAGACTACCTTTTTTTTTTTTTTTTTTTTTTTAAAGCAAGATATTATGTGGAATCTTTCAGAGGAAAAAGAAGTGAATGTATCAGTTGACTTATTTTCTTCTCTGAAGTGCTACAATTCTTTAATACCTGGCAGTGGTTCTCAACCATTATTCTGCCTTTGCACCATTCATATGCCTGTCACATTCCTAACTGTCCTACCTCGCATGCATTGATTTCCCCTGGGGTGGAGAGAGAATGTAGTTTGAAAAAAACCTATGCTAACTCTGCTGAATGAAAATCACTGGTAAACCCATGACTACCCCCACTCAATTGCCTTTCTAGACATGTAGTAGGTCTCAAACAAAAATTTTACTAGACTCACCACTTAAAAATGTGATCACTAAAACTTAAATTTCAAATGAAAGAATATAGAAAACCTTACAAGGTGAATACTTTTAAAACTTTCTATAAACTGAGAATTTTAATTGACTCAAGAGCTGTGAGGTTCAAGAGATGAAGCTGGGTAAGGGAGCATCTTATTCTAATCCATTTCAGTGCTTTTATAGTTGGCAAAAAGTTCTTGATTATCTGAAACCCTTGGGGAATGAGTCGTTAAAGTCAGCTTTCCAAAGAACTGAAGGTTTAGTTTATGAATTAAAACATTAAAAAGCATTTTTTTGCCATTATGGATTAAATATATTTTTTTAAGATTTATTTTTTATTTATTACATATCCCCCCTCCCTTTCTGCTTGCTCTTGCTGTGTGTCCATTCCTGTGTTCCTCTCTGTCCGCTTTGTCTCCCCTCGTTTCGGCAATGCGCTGAGACCTGTCACCGCGCAGGCGGCTTTGCCCTGCTTGTGGGCGGCTTCTGCTTCCATTCACGGCCGGCTCCGCTTCAGTTCGCGGGTGGCTGGCTGCGTTCCGTTGGCGGGCGATCTGCCCTGCCTGTGGCGGCTTTGCCCTGTCCGTGGCAGCTTTTTGCCCTGCCCACGGTGGCTCCGCCCACCCACGGCAGCTTGCCCTTCTCAAGGCAGTCTGCCCGCTAGGAGAGGTCCCCGGGAACCGAACCCAGGACCTCCCATGTGGTATACCAGCGCCCTATCCACTGGGCTGTACGGCCGGCCCTGGATTAAATATTTTAAAAATACACTCTTTCCTTCTTATGAATGAAGGAAAATTTGAGATTATTTAACTACATATTATATACATGTAACATTTTTCATTCTTTCCTATAGTTGAATTCTTTATAACATTTGATATTAACAACTTTTTTTCATAAATATGTCTCATTTTCTTGTCTTTCTTGATACTAGTTTCTGCTGCTTCCCTGGTTCTCTTTTCCCCTCTCTGCCAGTACCTTTGCAGTCTCATTTATGGGCTCCTCTTTCCTCTCCTATCCTTTCTCTCTTCCTTTCCCCCACAAACACTTGGTCCCTAGTTACATATTTGGCACTAAGTGGCCATACGGAGGTGAGAAAGCAGGCATTTATTTCCCCATTATTGGGGAAGTAAATGTTAAATATCTTTGCAAATAGTGATGAGTATTGAGATCATACAACATAACTCTCTTTAATACTTGACTGACAGGTCTTCTGGAAGGAGGGACTTTATTTTATTCACCTTTGAATCTCCAATACAGAGGATAGCATCTGTCACAGAGCATGGACCCAATAAGTCTTCGTTGAACGAATGAACAACTAAGACTCAGTGATACCTTTTAAACTGATTGGTATAGAGCTATGCTATCCAAATGTTTGCCAGTAGTAACATGAGGCTGTTTAAATTAAAAGTAAATAAAATTCAGTTCTTAGTTGCACTACCTATGTTTCAAGGGTACAGTTACTGCGTGTGGCTAGTGACTATCATATTGGATAGTGCACACCCAGAATATTGCCATCATTGTTGAACATTTTTATTGGATAGTGCTAGAGGATTATTACCTCTGTATTCCATGCTGCCAGATCATCCTGTTTTTAGTTCTTGTCAATTATCAGTTATCCTTCCATTTTCTAATTTGCAGTTTCATATTTCTGGTTTTTAACTCAGTTCATCAAACTTAAAACTATGGCTATCCATAGTCCTTCATTTCTTCCAGAATTTATGCTTCTAGATCGAATTGTATATGGATAAAGTTGCTAGTTTATCTAAATAGCTAAATTCCAGATAAATGGAAATGTTTGTAAATGGTTTCATGATTATCGGCTTGCATGAATATTCCCCAAGGGAAGTACATTCATTCTTATTGCTTTCCCAATATGTTCTCTTAAGAGTTAATTGACTTTAAATTGCTTTCTTCCCCCACAGTTTACAGTCTGTGCTGGAAGATCTCCTTGTTGCTACTTCTGATGGACTTCTTCATCTTATTCACTGGGAAGGAATGACAAATGGAAGGAAAGCCATTAATCTTTGCACAGTACCTTTTTCAGTAGATCTACAGTCATCTAGAGGTAGTTATTCTTTCTGCATGTGGTAGAATCAGATTTGAGAGAATCTAGTTAGATATTTTCTGTGGATGAATATTGATTTTCTTCCTTGGAATTAATTTTGCAAAGGAGGAATATACATATATTTGTCTGAAAGTTCAATTGTTCATTGTTAAGGTGTTATTTCTACTCTTCGCTATCTTTTCAAGCGAAAATATGAGAAAATTACTTGCTCTGAGTATTCATATTTCGTGTGTTTATTTTTTCATCAGCAGGTTCATTCTTGGGCTTTGCAGATGTGCACATCAGAGACATGGAATACTGTGCCACACTTGATGGGTTTGCTGTTGTGTTTAACGATGGTAGAGTTGGATTTATTACACCAGTATCGAGTAGATTTACTGCAGAGGTATGACTTACTTTGAATGTTTGTTTTCTTTTTTTTTTTTTTTAAGATTAATTTTTTATTTATTTATATATACCCTCTTGCTGCTTGTTCTTGCTGTGTTCATTTTTGCTTTTGCCTTCTTCTGTGTCTGCTTGTCTCCCCCTGCTACAGCGTCCCACTGAGTCAGCTCACCATGCTGCAGCTTGCCTGCTCACAGCAGCTTGCCTTTGCTCGCGGCAGCTTGCCTTACCCACGGTGGCTTGCTTTGCCCGCGGCAGCTTGCCTTCTTGAGAAGGCCCCGGGAACTGAATCCAGGGCCTCCCATGTGGTAAACCAGGGCTCTACCAATTGAGCCACAGCTGGTTCCCTGTTTGTTTTCTTTATTTTGCATTTAATTTGCCTTGTTATTAAATTTCTACCCCCGTTTTTAAAATTTATTTATGATTTTAAGGATTGTTAATTTTTCAGATAGATAATAAAATTTTAATTTTAATATCATAAAATAAATTTATAAAAATCATGTATTTAATTTTGGTTGTTAAAAATAATATACATTACTTCAACATAATACTGATGGTGCTGCAAGATTTTATTTTTCAAATCCTATATTTTACCAAGCAGTCTCAAAACTATAATATACATAGTATAAATAGACAATTCTATGAAATATGTTAAAGAAAAATGGTAGTTCCTGCTTTCCTCACCCCCAAGTTCCCATTCTTTGAGGCAACTACTCTTTACTCTTACTGGCTGTTTTTATAGTTATCTCTAAATCTTTGAGTATTTCGTTTAGTTTTTAGTTTTTTTTGCTGTGTTTGTTGAATTCTCACTGTGGAAAATTGCCATTTACTCCCCTCTTTCCTGCCTCTAACATACTTCCTCCCTTCTTCCCAATATGGTTTTTTTAAATTTTTATTAAATTAACATTCATTTTTTGTATGATGGCTATATGAACCCTATTAATAGTTGATCCATGATACATGTTAAGATTATTTTTCCTTTCCTGCACAGATTTTCCTACCCACTGGGAATTAATAATTATCTTGCTCTTTATATATGCTTAGTTTTTATGTATTTATCACTAATTCAACTCCAAACTGTCTACCGGTCATCTAAATATCCTCTCAGCCCTTTCAGACACATTAGATGTTCTATCTGTTTTATCCTTTTAAAAAATTTCTCTTGGAGCCTCTGGCCTGCTCCAAAGTGGGACTGGTTGCTCACTGTACACCTTTAACATAGCTGTATTTTGGGGCTCTTCTTCATCATAATCCTAAGTATTCCTTTTACCCCTTCATTTCTAGGGGATGCTTTGATAATTAATATAAGAATTTAGCTGCTGTGACAGAAACACAAAATAAACATTTGAATTCATTGAAAGCTCTGTGGGCTGGGATGAGTTTAATTGGCTATGATCTTTACCATCAGATGAGCTCACTGAGTTATTTTCTTGAGGGACCCCTTATCTTTATCTTTTCTCTTGGTCTTTTTAGTGTTCCTTGGAGAAGAGTCCTGCAATCCTCTTTTCAGAAAATATATACCTGCTGCCCCAATGTTCTGGGATTTGAGTTAGGAAAGAACTAGGCAAGAGGGTCCAAATTTAGGATATAAACTTTCATTTAGTATCCCAGTTTTTGGTGTAGTTCAGAGACCATTCTTTTTTGTTGTTATTGTTAACAAAACTCTGTTTTGTTTTGTTTCCAAAAGGAAAAATCTCTGGTTTTGTGCTGGAGAAGAGGTAGGGTATTTCTTGGCTATGCTGCATTGGTTAAGTTCTCTGGGAGGACCCAACTGCTAAAACAGCCTTTGAACAAGTCCTTCTGCTATTAGTCCAGGCTTTTATTTTTTATTTTATTTTTAAAGATTTATTTATTTTTTCCCCCCTTACTCCTTGTGCTTGCTGTGTCCATCTGCTGTGCATTTTTCTGTGTCTGCTTGTCTCCCTTTGGTTGGATCATCTTGCTGCGCCAGCTCATCGTGCCGCGCGGGCTGTCTTGCCTTCACCAGGAGGCCCTGGGTTCGATTCCCATATGGTAAACAGGAGCCCAACCAATTAAGCCACAGCCGCTTCCTTAGTCCAGGCTTTTAGAGACGCTGAATTCCTGAGTCTTTTGGGTACGCTGCAATGTAAATTGAGTTGTTTTTCAGCTTTCTTTACTGTCAGTTTAGAATTCTATTCATCCATATGCTTTCCAGCTTGTGACACTGCTTATTCTCCCATTCCTTGTCCTTGCTGGGTTTTGCCTTTTAATAAAAAATCTTTTCTGTTAGTGAGGTTTGGGTTTTCGGAGTCACAGAAGCTAAATATTCATATTCAGTCTGCTCTCTTTAACTAGAAAAGATTTTAAGTTTTTGAGGACATATTTTTCCTACTTGAATCAGCTTTAGTATTACTAGTAAATATTTTCTGTTAATAAATAAATGTATTCAAGTAGTAAGGTACTAAACAATACATTTGTGATAACTTATGTCATTATATACATAAGAGTTAAAATAAGTCTTCAAATCTCATTTTTCCTAAAAGGTGTTTATATAAAAGTAATTTTTATCTTTAGGACTTAAATGTTTTAAATGAAAACAAAAATATTAGAGCTTAAAAAGTAATTGAGTCTTTTCTGAGTATTTTAGAATTATAAAAAATTCTCAGCATTTATTAGGATTTGGTTAAAGAAATTTTTCCAATAAGTTAAGGATTTAAAAAAACAATGAAAAGCCAGGTGGACATTATTTAATACGTTACAAATATAAATGAAAAAAAACGATACATATGAATTACTGGTAATTTGGAAAATATGCTGAATGGGATATATATACTATACCTTTATACTATATATAGCATTATTTAAGTGCTTTGCCAGAGTTCTCCTCTTTAATACATGTAACAGATATATCAAATTATAAATCAGTGTGTGCCACTCCTTTGCTCAAAACCTTTCAGTAGGGATAGATAATAATTAGGACGAAACCTCCTGCTCAGGAGAAGTAGAAAAGCTAGAGAAAAATTTTTTAAAATATATTTGAAAGCTTTGGAAAGCTAAGAATATAGTGAACAATTATCAGGCTAGGGGATGCCAGAGGTTCTGTGAGGGTTAAGCCCCATGTTTGAGGCTAGGGTGAACATGAACAAACTAGACTATATGCAACAACATGGATGGATATCACAAACAAGTTGAGTAAAAGCAGCCCAACACAAAAGAATACAAGCTTTGATTCCATTTGAGGAAATTAAAGGGGAAAAACCACAGGCGATTTTAAATTAGAATATGAATGGATGCATATTTTAAGTAAACTATTATGAGTCTAGATATTGGTTATTTTTGTGATAGGAGTGAGGATATAGTGATCTGGAGTGGCTTTTGGGTACTCGTAATTCTTGGCCTGGGTGGTAGTTCACAAGTATTCACTTCGTGATATTATTGAGATACACATTTTTGTTTTATGTACACTTTTCTAGTGTATTCATATTAGAAAAGACTAAAAAAAATTTTAAGCACTCTGATAACTCCCTATACAACTTGGAGAAAAAAATCCTTACAGTGGCCTTCAAAGACATAAAAATCTGGCCTACTATTACATTTCTTACTTCAAGTACTACTTCCTTTTCCTCCTGTAATCCACTCTATCTGCACAGAACTCTTTGCTGTTCTTTGAATGTGCCAGGAATGCTACTGCCATAGCAAAGGGCCTTTGTACTTGTTCTGTCTCTTTTGGGACTTTGCTCAAAAGACACCTTTATAGGGAGAACTTTTATTATTATACCTTTCCTTCATACTTCCTATTCCCCCTATTATCTTTATATATATTTTTTCTATAATATTTGCCCACCTCCAGTGTATGGTTTAATTTTTTTAACTTGTCTGTCTCTCCAGACCCAAATGCAAGACAGGGATGCAGGTAGGGATTTTGGTGTCTTTGGATACATGCCTTATCCTCAGCACTTAGAGCAGTATCTGGTGAATAGTAGGTACCTGGGAAATATTTGTTACAGGAACCAGTGAACGCATTTCAATCTAAGCAGTGGTCTAAAGAAATACTCCTCAATGCTGTTTTCACTATTTTCTGTTATATAAAATAATGCTGATTTTTATTACTAAAGTTGAAAAATAATTAAAATTACTACTAAAACAGAAGCACAAATACTCCATATTTAGACAGTGGCTTATATAGCTCCTTTGGGAATTAAGTGAAATCTATAGTACACTATCATTCAAATAGAGATGTAATTATATTGGATCTTCTAATGTTTACATTGGGATCATCTAAAAATAAGGTGCTATATTATAGTGTGCTAATTTCTCTACTTACCAAAGTAACAGTCACAACCTCTGCCTCAATTTATAATCTAATATGTTATTGATTTGACAAATAAGTCCACATAACTCAGCTGACTAGATACAGAATTAAGTAGCATATAAGCTTACTAATAATGTCATTCATTTGTTGAATGCTTAAATATACATTCAACTTATGCTTAGGCATTGTACTAAATGGTTTTACCATGTATTTTCTCATTTAATCCTCAAAACCGCCTAAGAGATAACCAATTTACAGATAAGAAATTGAAAGGTCAAATAATCATTTGAATCAAGTGAATGGTAGCACTGAGCCTTTAATTCAGGCTACCAGAGACCAAGCTATTAACCATTATATTATAAACCAAAGGAAAATTAGAGACTAGTAAGCAATGACAAATCATGAATTATTTCTAAAAGCTGGACTAGATAAAATTTTCTCTTCTCCACTGTGACTGAGAAGTCCTAGGTGATGAAAATAATAATAGTGAGCAAGATGGATGCAATTCTACTATTAAGAGATTTACATTCTGACAGGAAAGTAATCTTCATTTAATTTAAGTTTGGATATTGAATGTCCAATTTTCAGTATCTTATAAATATATTAACTAGCACTGGACTGAACTCATGTGGGAATATTTATTGAACCAATTAATGTAAGCCTTTATTTTTAAGGGAGAAAATTCAGATGGTAGTCATGATGGGGTCTTTTCTGATCAAGAAAAAACAAATGAAGCCCTATGAAACTGTATGATTATTGAAGGAGAATTATAGTACATTTTATGGAACACATTTAAGCCTTAACTGTTTTTCTTTATTATAGCAGCTTCATGGAGTTTGGCCACAAGAAGTTGTTGATGGAACTTGTGTAGCAGTAAATAACAAGTATCGACTAATGGCATTTGGTTGCATGAGGTAATTGATATGGACTTTGGTGTTTTTAAAGAGTTATTGACAAAAATAGTGTTTTTTTTTGTTTGTTTCTCTACTTTTTTTTAAAGGATCTGGGAGATTTTAAAAATTTCTTTTAAAAATACCAGTGTTGACATTGCATTTCAATTCTTGTATGTGCCTTAGTTAAAAAGCAAATTTAAAGCTCACACATAAAGTCAATTTCTTGTCTTAGTTCATGCTATGGAGGTTTTAGAAGTAAAAGTGAATGCAAATTATTCAACAAATATTTGAGTGCCTACCATGCTTAAACTCTTGGGATACATTAGAAAACAACAGAGATATATCACTTTTTTAAGCTTATATTTTAGCCTAAATTTAAAAATCTTATATATAAAATTCTATCAAACCCTGAAATTAGATTTAATGGTCTACAGAACATACGTCTTATATTGTCTCCAGTCCCATTGTTGCCATACAAATGTGGGTAATCTGCCTGATGCACTCAAAAACCAATCCTGAGCTACCAGAATTTCAGAGAGAGAAAGTGTTTTTATTGCAGTCGCATAAAGCAGAACAGGAGAAAAATCTCAGGTCTGTTCTCTGTGAATTCGAGAAACTTTGGGTTTTTGTTCTTAGTATATATTATTTATATATATGTATAATATATATTTATCATTTTATTTTGGGGATGTTGGGAGATATTGATTGATTTGTTTAATTGGAAGTATGTAAGCTCAGGTCCCAGAGGTTACTCTAGTGGATTTACAAAAGTTGGTTGGAGTAAGCATCACAATCTTGTTCATAAATTGCTTAGTTAACATCTGACTAGGGTAATACATTAAGTTATAAATAGTTCAGTCCCATTATGTAAATAGTTCAATCCTCATAAGTAAAGAGGCTTAGATAACTGGTTGTAAATCGCTTAATTAACATGAAATAACAAGGGCTATTGAAAATTGACAAAATCCAGCTGGGGCTTTGTAGGGTAAGAAAGGGGATACAAGTGGAGGGCCAGTAATGAGGTAACTCCTGACTGTCCAGTTACATGGTAAAGATGATGCAGTTATTACGTATTGTATTCGTACCAGAGAAACAAGTTTCAGTGAGTTATAAACAGTTATAGATATTTGCCTTTAGCTACTTCAAAGCTTCAAAGGTTAACATACATCAAGACTGTTAGTTGTTTGTTAACTCTTAATACTCGGTTTCAATATCATCTTCACCTAAGTTAAGAATCAAAGTTGTTTGTTTTTTTTTTTTAATTGGTAGAAGTAATACATGTTATAGGTCACCATCTTCATTACACTCAGTAATCTCTCTGTAAAGTGGGGAGTCCTCATTCTTGACTTCCACTTATTCCTAACACACTGCTTCTCACCAAGGTGTTAAGTGTAGAAATACAAATAAATTTAGCTGCGCACAAGAAAGAAGAAAAACATTATATCTG
>PVKH010019779.1:0-14760 GCA_004027955.1 Chaetophractus vellerosus | reverse complement strand
CCAATCCAGAGAGTCATGACAAATTTTAGGAAAGGAAACTGAAAATATAAAAGTGCAGCACATATGGTGAAGTTAAGAATTGTTTCATAAAACTTTTATTACAGTTGTTATGTGGGTGTGCACATGTGTGGACATATTCTGGGTTGCAGTGACAATGTGAAATATATTTCTGGGCCGGCTCGATAGCCCAGTGGATAGGACGCCGGCATACCACATGGGAGGCCCCGGGTTCGGATCCCGGGGACCTCTCCTAGCGGGCAGACCGCCTTGAGAATGGCAAGCCGCCATGGGCGGGCCGGAGCTGCCGTGGGCAGGGCAAGAAGCTGCCACGGACAGGGCAAGAGCCGCCACGGGCAGGGCAGGTCGCCCGCGGATGGACGGCAGCCAGCCACCCGCGAACTGAAAGCCAGCCGTGAACGGACGCAGAGACCGCCCACAAGCGGGGAAAGCCGCGCCTGCGCAGTGACCACTCTCGGCGCGTCGCCGCAGCGGGGGGAAGGGGAGATATGTAATAAAATAAATAAATCTTTAAAAAAAAAAAAAAGAAATATTTCTGCCATGGGTCAGAGTCAATTAAAAGTCACTATTGTAGATGGTATCAAAAATACTGAAAAGGAAAGTCCATTTAGTGTATTCTGTCAAAAGCAGCTTTTTGCCTGAGCATGAGTCACTGTGAACAAGCCTGTCCTCAACATTCAAATCCCATATAGCCCTCGAGGGTCAATGATTTGTATTGTGCTGGGAGCACCTGGGGTGGATTAGAACAATTCTCATCCGGCTTAGAATGAATCTCACAGATCTATTCCTGTCTTCATTGCCATTTTTGCTAAATGTCCTTGGTAAATATTGGAGTGTCCAAGGAACACTGGTCAAGGCATGTCACCTTTTCTTCAAAATAAACATAACTTTGTTTCTCAACTGTGCTTCCTAGTGTCAACATAACTGAAAAATCCAAGCAAATTTTGAACTGGATGTACTACTGCCTTTACCAAATGTTTTATACGTTATCTAACCTCAAATTATGTTCTTAACATTTCTTTCAGTTACTTGACTTGTTGATTTCATATGGTTTTACATAGAAATAGCATATACTTCTTGTGGAGCCTGAATAATGAACTATCAAGAAGGATCTTCTTTCTACCTAATCAATGCATAAGACAATGGCAGCTCCTCTGGAGTCCTCTCATAATCTCCATCACTTCCCTCTCCCATTCTGAAAATAAACTTCTAGGTTTTTCAATGTACTGTAAACTACCAGGTACACAGGTTTATTGCCCCACCTTCCAATGAAATTCCCTCCTGTAAGTTGCCTCCCCTACCTTTTTAGACAAGCTAGTGCTACCACTTTCTTGTTTTGTTTTGTGTGTTTTTTTTTTTTTTCAGAGTTTCAGTGACCCAGTGAAGAACCAGATTTGCCTTTTCTCCTTTTCTGGTATAAAATATTTTTCCGATGAGAAATGAAACTGAAATTGATCAACATTCCTGCCTATCCATTGAAGGACAATGATTTCAAAATTTTTGTTCCCGGGCTTTCAAAGGCCAGGCTGGTAATGCCAAATATGGACCACAAGATTTTCTTCATTTAGAAGTCCCTCAAACTCAACAAGTCTAAATCTGAACTCTTTCTCTGTCCCTCAGAACAGCTATTTTCTCTGACTGACTTCCTTGTATCTATTAAAATCCATTCTTTCCCAGGTTATAAAGACCCAAAACTTCAGGGTCACTTTGGATTCTTTCGTCTTCATCTTCCACATCCAATCTATCATGAAAGCGTGTGTTATTCAGCCAACTCTAAGTTTGCCTCCCTGGGTTTAAATCTACTCCACAGCAGTCATTCTCTTCAAGAAGATATCATGAGACTGTCACTTGATTGACCAATTGATGATCTCAGAAATAAATGAAATAGGACATTATGTTAGAAGTAGAAGAAAACTGCTTAAAAACAAACAAAAAACACCAAAACAAAACAAAAAACTAAACATTAAAGCTCATTAAGAAGAGCAAATGGCATTATAATTTTATTATTTTTTTAACAAAACTAATCTTTCTTCTCACTACTCTAATTGCTAAATACCCATTTCAACATATGAAAAAAAATATTCTATTGGTGTACCACTATATCTTATTTCATCACATGTATAGGTTTCTTCTAAGGTCCCGAATGTACTGGAGTACTAGCTAAAACTAAAGCAGAACCCACACTTTCCTTTCTAATTTTTATAATTCTCTAAATGAGTCATTTTATAGCTCTCTTTTCTTTACCTAGAAAAACAACAAATATATTTTAAGCTAACTGGGGCAAAATAGGTTTCAATTTCCTTATCAGCTAAGATTGATAGTCGTGATTTGGAGTACTATGTCAGGAAGGATCTTGGGTCACAATCAGTTTCTGCCAGAGACAGTGCCATAGTCAATTAGTGCAGGCTATCATGGCCTTGGGAAGGGGAAATAATGGTGCGCATGTCATCTCGGGTTGACCTAAGAATCAAGTAGAGAGAAGTGTTTAGCACCTATGTGACATCATTTGAATGATGAATAAATAAGACTTTTGGTCCAAAGTAACTATTTTGCCATCTGGCCACAACACTGGAATTCCAGGATTAGCAATTCATGAAGACTTTTTGGGGATCGTTCACTATTAGAGTACTACCTCTATTTCTCTTATTCTGAGAAAGATAATGGACTTAATCCATTATCAGCAAATATCTAAGGAGGAAGTAAGAGTATTAGATTGCTTTCCAACCTTAAGTGCTAGATGAATAAAATGGTCCTTTGTTAATGAAATATGGGATAAGGAGAAAATGAGAACCAGGAAGATGAAACTATGAGTGGGTAGAAGAGAACTGAAAGAGGAATCAGATGGCAATAAGGCTATTTTTTGCCCTCATAAAACATACTCCCTAAAAAATACTGAAAAGCATAACAAAAATAAGAAGAACAAAACCCCCAACTAAATAATTAACAAGAAAAAGGGATAACGGAGGGGAAAAGCCTGGTAAAACTCATCCCTAGTATTCTCCATGAAGGCTCCAACTGCTTCTTATTGCCTATCCCTTGATAGCAAGCAGCAGGTAGATCAAAGAGGCACAATTTGATGTATTCTTTTCTAGGTGGAAATGGCTCGCAGCTGTCAAAAGGAAACAGAGGGACTCAGGCCCTTTAGACTGTGGAGGTAACTGCCACAAGAGCTATATACAGGAAGACCACTCCCGAGCATCTATGTGTCTTGGCGCCTTGCTGAACTCTATGCATAGGATCACATTTAATCATCATCCAATCCAGGGAGGATGACTCTTATGGTTCCTGGTAATCTGTTTCAAGTGAGTTAGTGACAGAGTCAGAATTTGAACCCGAGTCTAACTTAGGCCAAATCTCATTCCCACCTCCCTCCCTTCCCCATCTTCTCTTCCTGCACCAGGCTGAATCTTATGTAACTGTCCACATCAGCTCTGGGCAGAGAGAAGATGATTTGCGCATGCAGAAAATATGAGAGAGAATTCAAACTCCACAGCATGAAAAGGGATTTTTGTATTGTTTACCCCTAAATGGGACCCTCTGGACTAAAATTCTTTCCTTTCTGCACTTAGCATAGATGCATAAGTTTTCCCAAAATAGGATTCATGTGACATTCACATAGCAACATTAACCCTGAATCTCTCAGTGAGAAAAATCCTGTAAAATGATGTTAATATTCAGGTTGCAGAGGGAAACATGGACAAATCAAAGGACACATTTTCTGGTTTGTGTACTTTGTGTAAACTGATGCTTAAAACTTTACTTTGGCTACATTTCAAGGATATAAAAGAAACTTAATTAAACTGACATTCCACGGAAAGCCTTTCAAAGCCTCTAGTTTACTCCCCCAGTATAAACATTGCAAATGAATAAAATGCAATGTAATAAACAATTTATAGATAGAGCCATGGTTCCTTAAATTCAAGTGATATGTATTCCATGTACAGTGAGTGGACAAAAATGACTGAGATTTTGTTTTTTAAATCGGAAAAGCAATTAACATAGAAAAGTAGATAGTATAAAAATATCCACGTGTACTTACTCCAGAATTAACTAATATTAAAATTTTACCATATGTGTCTCTAAAATTGGTCTTAATAAAGACAAAATAAAACATTACAAAGAAAGCTAAAGTACCTGACCTTTGGAGTGTCATACTGAAATCTACCACATTAATGTGCCATTAAACTTTCCTCTAAAAGAGCAATTAATAGACAGAAGAAAGTGAATATAACTCCTAGGGAAAGTTTTCCATTTTATCTTGAAAATACACATAGATTTTGCATTTCATTTCATTCCATGATAAAACTGTGCTTGTTTTAATTTAAAAATGCCCCAAATCTTTGAGTAAAATTGATGCCTCAGGAAGATGTGCCTCTTCTTTTATTTAACAAATATTTATTGAGAATCTTTTATGTGCTGTGACAACAACAGGGGTCACTGCTCCTCTTAGCATCTGGAGTATAATCATAAAACACAAAATTACAAATACTTCTACAAAGAAGAGTAGAAGGTATCATTGTGAGTCTACAACAGGAGTACTAAACTAGATTAGGAAAAGCGATGTTTAAGCTAAAAATTGAGTAGGAGGTAGTTTTGAATACTGCCTGGCTCATATTTATTAAAGACAGACAACCACAAAATAATTTTTCCTCTTGGTCTTTTCTAAAAGAGAAGTATGAATGCTTTAGTCATGCATTGGGCTTTTGGTTTTACTGCACATAATTTTATTTTCATACCTAAGATATATTGTTTAAGTTATTTGTTATTTTGTATTATTTGAAACCTTTTTCTCCTGTTTAACATAATATTTGCCTAAGTGAGAGTTCATCAATCCTGGGACATGCTAATGTCAAGGGTGATCCTGGATTCTAAGATAGAAGGGAATAACCAAGAAGAGAGAGTTTCAGGGATGCCTCAGAAAAAATATTACTTAATTTCCTAGGCAACAGACTCAAATCTCTGGAATACAGATCTCCAATTGTAATTCCATAAGGTCCTTTAAACTTCATACTCTGCCTTCCCCATCTTTCCCCCCTGAGTGTGAAATGGTACAATAGAGTTGACTGGCAGTTGTTTTCTTAGGTAACATCTTTGCTGAGATTTATTGTTCTATTTTATTTTATAGTTAGGAAAACAAGTTTTCAACTAATGATGCATATTGTTTACTAAAGGTCCTAGGTTTTCATTATTTATTAGAAAATGAGTTAAGAATGATGAATAAACATGGATAAAAATTAGTAGATTCTATATTGGGTCCTCAGATGGAGCCAGATGCTGTAGTGATGCATGTAAATAGATCATTTATTTCATTTGGAGATCTGAAAGTTGAATAAAGAATTAGATATTTGTTATTAAAGAGCATTTACCAGTGTACTCTAATTTAATACATTGTTAAAACAAATGCATCTGCGGATAAATTCAAAGGCTTCTTCAGGATTTTCAGCCTGCAATCTAACCTATTTTTTCCTTTTTAAAAAAGTTATGCTTAAAATAATAATTATAATTACTAAATATTTATGCTGGTCTGCTCAATGATTTGATTTTCTAAAAAGTTTTTCATGTACAACTAGGGGCAACTTTTGTGCACACTGGGAAAATACCTGTCATATTGGTAAAGAAATTTTGGCAGGGTGACAAAGAAGGATTATCAAACCCATTTTCTACAACAATGGATGACACAATGTCATACCAATATATTCATTATAAAATTATGTTCAGTTTACAAACAAAGAAGAGCTAGAATTCTTTACAAGTGATTTTGTACAAAATACCTTCCTAAAAACTCCAAAGGGTCGGGGCAAATATTTTGTATTGTACACAGAAGGAATATTTGTGTGTCAATTTTTTAATGTACTAAAGTTGAAAACTATAAAACCTCAGTGATTTTCAATGAATAATTAAGCACCTTAGCTTTAAATGAGAAAAGAAAGGAGAAGAGAGATAAATCAGAATGCTTTAATAAAAATAATGCTAAATATATTGTGTAAACTCATGGAGTTAATAATTAGAATATAAGTCACCAGAAAATAGAAGAAGGGTAGAGAATGGAAAGCTGAGGGTTAATCTGTGCAGAATTGGCAAAAAGGTTGTTTGTAAATCTTTGGAAATGAATAGAAATGGTTGAAGCATATCATGGTGTTTGTAATTAGCAGTGCTATTGTATGGGTGTGAAAGGAAAGTCTAAGGCCATGTTCATTGCTAGGAGGGCAAAACTGTAACATGGGATTGTATAAGATAGTAAAACCTCATGTAAAACACGAATATGGGGGATATTGCATATATAAGACTGCTTTTACAAAATATAAATACAAATATACTAGAGAGAAGGAAAAAGAATAGCAGCTATGAATAGCAGGCAAGTCATAGAGAGATTGGAGGTGATGAATTTTGTTTGTTTGGTTTTTGTTTACTATTATTATTGTAATAATGAAAGTGCTCTGGGAATGTTTGGGGTGAAGAATGTACAAATATGTGATTATATTGAGTACCATTGATTGTATTCGGATGGATTTATGCTTTATTAATATGTAACAATAAAATTGATTTGTTAAAAAAAATAATGCTATTAAAGGAAAGACAAAAAGAAGTGGTGAGAAACTGTAGGTTTGCCACTTTGTCCCTATACAAACTAAAGCCCTGTTAATACCACATCCAGATATAGCTTCCACTAAAAGATATAAGAAGTCAGTGTTTAGACATCTAAATAATAATGAGGGGCCGGCTGTAGCCCAGTTGGTAGGGCACCGGCTTACCACATGGGAAGCCCTGGGTTTGGTTCCCAGGGCCTCTTTGAGCGGGCAGGCTGCCTTGAGAAGGTAAGCCGCTGTGGGCAGGGCAAAGCCGCCGTGGGCAGGCAAAAGCCGCCAGGGGCAGGGCAAGCCGCCCGCGAGCAGGCAAGGCCGCCGCGTGGTGGGCTGACTCAGCAGGTCGCCACAACGGGGGAGACAAGCAGACATAGAAGAACGCAAAAATGAACACAGCAAGAACAAGCAAAAAGGGGGGGGGGATATATAATAAAATAAATAAATAAATAAATAATAATGAAATACACTTTTCCATAGGATTGGCAAAAATTTGTAAGAAACTATTTGTTAAGGTTGTTGACCCCAGTTTTTAGTTGCAGACAACAGAATCTACTGTAGCTAATTAGAAAAGAATTTTATCAATAACTATTAGGTTCTCAGAAAATTAGAATAGCTGGAGTAACAGATTTTTAGCTAAAAGTTTTAGAAAAAATAACTCCCACAACAGTGCTTCAGAACTGGGCTGATGAGGTTGCTGCTGCCATCTCAGACTTTGATACATACTGTCTCTGCCACTTCCGGTGCCAGCAAAGGGGATGCCCTGTGAATAGTTTTTCTTTTTATGTATTTATTTTTTTATTTTTCAGATTTCAGAATATTTATTGGACATCAATGAGTTTACATCTGGCATAACCACAGTCAAAATCCTGAAACAGAGTTAACCTCTAAAATGTACTTGCATAGATGTTAAATCTTGTATCTTAGAAAATTCTAGAAAACACATTCCATTAGCCATTAGAGCAGGAGTCAGCAAAAATTTTCTGTAAATTCCATATACTAAGTATTTTCGGCTTTGTGGGCCATAAGATCTCTTTCACAACTACTCAGTTCTGTTACTGAGGACTGGAAGCAGCGGTATGCTGGTCAAAGTTTCACGTGAGTGATTCTAATTGGCAGTTGTATTGCTACACAGAAAACTGGGAAATACAGTTGTTTTTATTTAAAATTCCTCTTTGGAAAGGAGGGATTAAACGTGTAGGATTACCAAAACAAAGAAAAAGTACCCCAAATATTTGAGTAGCCCCACTAACTAATGTCTGCTTTAATGAAGATTCTGGTAAATGGGTACTCTCATAAAATCCTGGTAGGAATATTAACTGGAGAAGGATTTTTGAAAGGTGATTTGGTGGTAATAATTACAATTTTATTTTATTTATTTATTTAATTTAAAAAATTTTAAGATACTTAGATTACACAAATGTTACACAAAAAATATAGAGATTCTCATATGACTAATTACAATTTTAAATCCATATTCACTATGGTTAGGTCTTTCACTTCTAGGATTGTATGCAGCAAAAAATAATTAAACATGTACCAAAAATATATGTATGACAATGTTTTCTTAGACATTGTTTATAACAATAAAAATTGTCAACATTGACCCCAATCAAGATGGCAGAGTGAGACATTTCAGGGCTCTGTCTCCCACAAAGCTTTGAACAACCTGCAACAACTGACAGAAACATCTTTCTCAAAGTTCCAGAAAACAATTAAAGGACTGCAGGAACAGGGCAAGCACTGAATCAATAAGAGGGTTACTTAAAATTGATAAAAGTTCATCGTACCCTGGCTGGCCCCACTCTAACCCCTCACCAACTCAGAATGGAACCACTTGTGCTTGCTGTGTAGATCCCTGATCCTAGGTTTCCAGAGGGAGCAGGGTAACCCTCATGCACATACTGGGGTATGTATGTCTCTCCCAATCTATATGGTGGTGGCCTGAGAGACTCATCAAACCAGAACTCACCCTGGGTATACAAAACAGCTCACAGGGTGCACCGATAAATGCTGTGGGAGGGCAGACAAGTGGCTACTTGGAGCAAGACATTGCTTGCTGTAGGATATACAATACAGTACCTGGGACTGTGAAGAAACCATTTCTTTGGGAAGAGGGGACATTCATGTCTGTGTAAATGGGGGAATTCTAGGGCCATCTGCATGTGCCCTAGAAAAGACACATGTACAGAAAAGATTAGGGACACCCCTTTATTTTGGCATGGAGTGATTCTCTAAATTCATTGTATGGATAAGCCCTGAAGGAAAACATTCAGGCAGGTCAATCTGTACAGACTGGGAAAGGTATTTTCTTTTTCCTTCTTCTTCTTATGTTAGCTCCTGACTTAAGGAAAGCTCTGCCATAATGCAAGCTAGATACAAGCTTAAGGAACAGACATCACAGAATCTGAATTCCAGCAATACATTAAAATATCAAAATATCCAGGTTTCAACAAAGGACAGGAAGTGGTAGCCTAGGCAAAGGAGAAAAAATAAAGCATTAGAAACTATCAGTGAGGAGGACCAGATCTTGGAAATACCAGAAAAAAGACCTTAAATATGGTCCTAAATATACTCCAAGAAAGAGGAAATATGGACAAACTAAAGGAAATCATCAAAACAATAGATGAACTCAAAGAATATCATTAGAGAGGTGGAATTTATGAAAAGGAACCAAGCAGAGCTGAAGATTACAATAACAGAATTAAAAAGCCATAGAAGGATTCAACAGTAGATTGGAGCTGGCAAAAGAAAGAATGAGTGGACTTGAAGATAAGACAATTAGAATCATCTAGTATGAGGAACAGAAAGAGGAAAGAATAAAGGAAAGTGAACAGAGCCTGAGGAACCTGTGGGATACTATCAAGCATACCAATATAATCATTGTGGGAGTCCCAGAAGGAGAAGAATGAGAAAAGGGGGCAGAAAGAATATTCAAAGAAATAATAGCTGAAAACATCCCAATTTTAATGAAAGACATGAATATATACATCCAATATCTCAACAAACTCCAAACATCATAAACCTAAATATACTCAGTGCCACAGCATATTGTAATCAAAATGTTGAATGCCAAAGATAAAGAGAGAATTCTGAAAACTGGAAGGAAGAAGCAACATGTCATATACAAGGGATCCTCAATAGAATTAAATGCTAATTTCTTGTAAGAAATCATGGAGGCACCAAGGCAATGGAAGAACATAACTTAAAGTGCTGAAAGTGAAAAATAGTCTGTATCCAGTAAAGAAGTCTATATCCAACAAAACCTTCTTTCAAAAATGAGGGAGAGATTAAGACATTCCCAGATAAATAAAAGCTGAGGAAGTTTGTCACTACTAAATCGGCCTACAAGAGATGCTAAAGAGCCTTCTGGAGGTTGAAAGGAAAGGACAATAGACTGTGTATCGAAGTCATATGAAGAAATTAAGATCCCCATTATCCAGGGTAACGACATGGTGAATATAAATGACAATACTATTGTATTTTTGGTTTGCAATTCCACTTTTTACCTCCTACAGGAACTAAAAGGCAAATACATACTATGCAATGATTAGTCAGTGGTTTTTGGCTCTCAATGCATAAATATGTAATTTGTGACATGAAGTACATAAAGGTGGGGGATGGAGGAGTATAAGAACATAGTTTGCATATATGATTGAAGTTAAGTTGGTATCAAAGCAAACAAGATTGTTATAAATTTAGGATGTTAAATTTGAGCCCCATGATAACTAAAAAGAAAATGTCATAGAATACACAAGCTCATAGAGACAGTGATTAGAATACAGGTTGGCAAGGATGGGGGTAGGCGTAGGGGTGGGGTATGGGGAGTTAATGCAAAATTAGTAGAGGGTTTCTGTTTGGGGAGATAGGAAAGTTTTAGAAATGGAATGTAGTAAAGCTATTGTAACATAGTGAAAGTGATTAAACTCGCTGAATGGTATGCTTGGACATAATTGAGATGGGAAACTTTATGTTGTATAAATAGTCTCACAAAAAAAGTGAGTAAAGAGAAAATGGCAATTAAAGTCAATACATGATTCTGGACAGGATCTGATAAGGGAAAAGAAAAGTCTCAAAAGAAAATTATTAGGACATATGAAAAGTTGGTATAGACTGTAAGCTCTATATCAATTTGATAGTTCTTGATCTTGATAATTTCACTTAAGGTGGATACATAGTGAATATCCTTGTTCTTAGGAAATGTACATGGCAGTATTAAGTATTGAATGAGCATTATGTATACAACCTATACTCAAGTTTTCAGTAGATAGATAGATAGATAGATAGATAGATAGATAGATAGATAGAGACAGATAAAGGATGGATGGATAGATGGATTGATACTTGATGGGTAGATGGAATGATAAGGCAAATATGGCAAAATATTAAAATTCATGGATCTGTATATCTGGGGAGATAGAAGTATTTTGGAGTTCTCTGTAAGGGGTTTGTATAATTTTTGTAACTGTCCCAATTGAAAGTATTTCAAAATAAATTTTTTTTAAAGTTAGTCAACTTTACTTAGTTAATTACAATTTTCCAGATGTTGCTGTAAGTAATTTATATGTTCTGTTTGCTTACACTGTTATTTGTAACTATGAGGAAATAAAATTTTTATGCCTTTTTTACAGTGAGGAAATCAAAGCACAGAAAGAATAAGTAATTTACCTAAGGGCACACAACCAATAAGTAGGAGAGAAAGATCCTAAATGAAAATATGAAAGACTCAATTCACTGTGGCTTATCCAAAATAGAGAGCCATGATGCCTTAATTAAAAGAACAAGGTAAAACTATTTTTTGCTGGCATGAAAAAATACCCAAGACATATGAAAAAGAAAGTATGATTCTATCTATATAAAAGATAAATGTGTACATTTATCATTGGAGAGGTGGAAATTATGAAAAGGAACCAAACAGAGCTGAAGATTACAATAACAGAATTAAAAAGTCCTAGAAGGATTCAACAGTAGATTGGAGCTGGCAAAAGAAACAATGAGTGAACTTGAAGATAAGACAATTAAAATCATCTAGTATGAGGAACAGAAAGAGGAAAGAATAAAGAAAAGTGAACAGAGCCTGTATATTGGTAAACGTTATCTAAAGGAAGGGTGTTATTCAATCTTCTGACAGTGGTTAGTTACTTCTGGAGATAGAGAAGAAGGGGATTTCATATTTTGCTATCTATGTTTCTGAATTAATTTTTAAATAGAAATGCATTTCTCTATTTCATGTTTAATACAAACTTAGAAAACACATTTTAAAGTTTGAACTTCTATAAGAAAAATTTCTCAGTTTGAAGCCCCTTAAACCTCCAAACTTAAAAGAAAAAAAAAGTGCTTGATGCCAATTTGCGGAAAAACTCCAGAAGTTTGTAGACTTCCCTTCTTTAAATTACTCATCACTAACACTTGTGCTGATTCTGAAGCATTTTATTAATTTTTTGAAAATTTTAATTTATTTTAAAAATCATGTCACCACGTGGTTTGGGAACTTTTCTAATGTCTGTGAAGAAAACTACTCACCCAAGTGCTAATGCCCTTGGCTCCTAAAGCAAATGCTGGTGGTGGTATATCATTTCTCTTCAAGCCAGCCTGAGCTGGTTCCTTTGTGAGTAACATTGGAAGGGCAGCACCCCATTTGCTTCTGCCTTTGGGTTGTATTGGAAAAGGAGTCAGCACGTGTGCTGCCATATTACAAGCTGGTCCTACTGCAATATGGCTTGTGATCCCTTGGCTCAGAACTGCCCATGCCCCAATATAACATGAATGAGCATAGATGGTAACCTGCAGGGTGCTGCTGACTCTGCACAGGGTGACCCTGGAGAACAACAGGGTCTTGATGAGGAGTGTGACCACACATTCACTCAACCCCCTTCATCCCCACCTCCTTTCATCTCTAAGCCAACACAAGAATCACCTATAGAGCTTGTTTATAAAACAGATTCCTGGACACCATTCCCCAGGGGTTCTGTTTAGTAGGTCTGGAGTAGAGCCCAGGATTCTGTATTATTAAAAGTCTTTCATGGTGTGATAGGCAGAATAATGCCCAACCCTCTGCAAGATGTCCATGTTGTAAGCCTCAGAATCTGTGAATACATTACCTTACATAGTAAAAGGGATTTTGCAGATGTGACTAAATTAAGGATCTTCAAATGGGGAGATTATCCTGGATTGTCTAGTAGGCCCAAAGTAATCACAAGGTCCTTAAATGTGGAGGAGAGAGGCAGAAGAGTCAGTGTCAAGGTATTGCAATGTGAGAAAAATTTGATGAGCCATTTCTGACTTTGAAGATTGAGGAAGGGGCCATAAGCCAAAGGATGAAGGCAACCTCTAGAAACTAGAAAAGGCAAGAAAACAGATTCTCCTTGATTTTAGCCCAGTGAGACTCATTTCGTACTTTTAACCTCCGGAACTAAGATAGTCAATTGTGCCATTTTATGCCATTAAGCTTGAGGTGATTTGTTACAGCAGCAATAGGAAACTAATGCCCACGAAATTCTGGTAAAGATCTTTTGTCATTTTCTCTCTCATTACTAATTCCTTCTGTGATTTCTTCCAATATCATGCCTTTAAGTGACATATTTATGCCAAATATCCCCCAAATTTAAATCCTTGCTAAACTCTTTCCTGAACTCCAGACTCACACATCCAATTTTCTACTTTGCATGTCTTTTTGGAAATTGAATATACATATCAAGCTTGACCAGTCAAAAGCAAATCACTAATATTCCCTCCCAAATTTCTTCCACTCACAGATTTCCCCATCTCAATTAAAGGCATCTCCATTCCACTGTTTCAGGACAAACCATGAGTCATCTTGATGCCTCTTTTTTCTCTCTCACATCTTATATTTAATCCATCAGCAAATTATATTAATAGTACTTTAAAAAATGTCCTGAGAATCAGCCATCTTTAATCACTTATCAACCACCTGAGCTGAGTCATCACCAATTGGATTACTGGACACTGCAATCGCCTCCTGACTTGTCTCCCTGCTTCCATCTTGCCCTTTAAAGTCTATTCTTAACTCAGAAATACCAGTCATCCTTTAAAATATGTAAGAACACTTAACCCTCTACTCAAAACCTAACACTAGCTCCTGATTTCAGCGACTTATCTACAAGTCCTAAATGATCCTGTCCCCACCCAGCCCATTACCTCCCTTACCTCCTGACCTCCTATTTCCACCTCCTTCCCTTGGTCTTAGCCACAATGCTCCTGTCTTAGGGCTGTTCTCTCTCCCTGGAATGCTTTCCCAGAAGACATTTGCATCTCTTCCATTTCCTGTGTTCAAAGGCCATCTTCTCAATAAACCCTATGCTGATTAACCTATTGAAAAGTATAGCTCTCATGATACTTGATGATACTACTGCTCCATTTGCAATAAACAATACAGTTTTTTCTCTCCTCCCTAGAATGTAAGCTCTATAAGGGCAAGGGTTTTGTCTGTTTGGTTCATTGCCTATTGGGACTCAATACATAGTTCACAGTGCCTATTGGGGCTCAATACCTAGTTGTCATATTTGTTGAAATAGAACCATAGCCCATCCTTTGAGAAACAGAATTAAGCACCTTTTACAAGATTTATTCATCACATAATCATGGTGGCATCAGAATAAAATTTCTAACTTGTGCTATTGAATGTCAGAATTGGATTGTGGGAACAAATCATTTCTCTTTAATTTGTGACTTTAGGATCTCCAATCTCCACCTTCTATACAAGATATTCTTTTTCAGCTAAAAGGTTAACTTACATTTGAGGGTTTAATGAAGCATTTTCATGCGTGGCCCACACAGAGCTCTCTCAGGAATTGTAATCGGTACATTTTGTTATTTGACCTTGCATATTAGGTAAGAAAGAACTACTCTGATTACTTTACAACTTTATAATAGATTTCTCCTTTTCCTGGTCTATCCTGAAATGAGAAATAAGAGAAAAATTAGACTCAATAAGATATTTATTAAAGGAATAATTTATTTTATCAGTGGAATAACTGAAATTCAAAGAATTTGTAGCATTTTTCTGGTCACACACAACTATGAAATCAGTGGCAAGAGGAGAAGACTAGTTTGGGTCCAGCAGATGATTCTTCCTTAGGTAGTGTTATTATGGCAAAATGTGCCCTTAAGAGGGAAATTAGATAACTCCCACTAACACTCT
>PVKH010019778.1:0-14759 GCA_004027955.1 Chaetophractus vellerosus | reverse complement strand
GGGAACAAAGGAATCCAGAAGCCTGAACCCTGGAGACGTCGGCAGCCATCTTGCTCCAGGGCATGGACTCTGGTATGGGAAGAAATTTATGCTTTGTGGCCTGGTAACTGTAAGCTTCTACCCCAAATAAATACCCTTTATAAAGACCGACCAATCTTTGGTATATTTCAAAAGGCACACCTGTGGCTGACCAAAACAACTGGTATCCATCTTTATAGGCAGTCCTGATTGCTTTCCAGGGAGCTTCTGTGTTTCACTGACTCCAGGTTACAAAACAAGATTTTGTGGCAATAAATATACAATTCTTGTCTTTATATGGTGTTTTTTGCATAGCTGTAAGAATTTGTTCCCGTGAACAGAATTTATTTTTTTAATCATGAAGATTTGTTTATGGCATATAGAAGGCTGTAAATAAATATAAGCTAAATGAATTACTATATTAATGAGTAAAGTAGAGAGGGATGAATTGCATAAGCAGAAACTGTTGATCTAGAGATGAGTAAAATATAATTTTTACATGAATTTTATAACGGCCATCTCTCATAGTCACAACACTGTCACCTGAAAAAGAAGGAGGTGGAGGGCCAGTGGGTGCTGAGATCATGTCATGTGCAAAGGAGACATGGAGTGACAGGGCCCATCACTCTCCAAAGTTCCAGGTCACAGTTGCTTCCATCTTGAGTGCCTGAGAAGTCAAACTTCCATGTGTGGAATTCCTGCAACCTTTATGATGTAGCTCTGATTAAAATAAGGAAATGAGAACAGTAAAATGAAGACAAGGATCTGGAGGAATCTGTTTGCTTGGAAGGAGGGAATCTTAGAAGTTCCAGCACCCAACCTCTGCAGGGTCTGGCCCCTGGGCTCCATGGGTAGGAGTGACCCCATAACCCACACACTCTGTGCTTCCCAGAAGGGCTAGATTTCTGTGCCCTTCCCTGCCATGAGGCCTGTAGTATTTTCTAGCACAGCAGTATGCACACCTGAATCCTCAGGGATCAGAGGCTCCCCTGGCTCTGGAGGGTCCCTGATGAACCTGTCATGAGACCCAGTGGCTGTTCTGTGGATGCTGTTCCCACTTTGCCAAGCCCACCCACATATCCAAGCCTCTCCCCAGAATACTGGAATCATAAAATTCAATGGCCAAAGAACCAGTCCTCTCCCAGGGGATGCTGGTGTTGTGGGTGTGGGTCCCTGCCCCTGGACCAGATCCTGGTAGGTGCATCTGGGCCCTCAGAGCCAGGACAGGGCCCCTCATTCCCTAAAGACTAGGTGCACCAAGGAGAAAACTATTCCCTACTCAGAGTTGCTTGGTGGGGTGGGGAAGATGGACATACCCTCAGCTTCCAAGGACATGCTGAAATGTAAGGTCCTAGTCCATGTCTGAAAGGCAGTCATCTACCTGGGAGGATGTCACATCAGCTCTACCTGCAGAAACCTGTGGCTGTGCAGGTAGGAGGAAGTGTGGATTAGTTCTGCCTGATGGTCCTGACTTCTTCACAGAGAACTCTACATGTGGAGCTTAACACTTTATTTTTTGAAAACACCTGATACCTCTAGGATAAAATAATCCACAGGTAAATAATTCATTAATACATCCAAGAAAAATAAAAATAATGGAAAAATTGTTAAGTGCAAGTGTTATCAGAAATTCTATTTAATAAGTGAAAAATAAAAATTGTGAGCTTATTTTATAATATATCCTCTTGTAATGTATACATTGAAAACCTCTGTGCTGTGTATGTGTGCAACATAATTATAACATCTCATGAAATAGCATTATAGTATATAGGAGATCTAAAATAAGCACAGACACCTGGTCTCTTATGCCAAAAAGGATGGAGAGAACAAACTGAATCCCATAGACTGAGTCACTTAGTTCATGCTAGGGTTTCCCTCATCCTTCTCCTTCCACTTGAAGACTTCAAAACATACATAATGGTGGGAGAGGGTTATTTTTCATTATCATTCTCAGGAAAATGATTTAAGTTCAGAGTATTAATTTCACAGAGCCAGTTGAAAGATATTTTTCCTCTATACTTTCAACCAAATCCAGGAGAAAAGGCAGGAAATACACACACACACACACACACACACACACATGCATGCATGCATGAAATTTAAAAAAACAAACTGAGTCTTGAGCAGATCATTGCATTCCTTTGAACAGATACAATGGTGGTGCTTTTGGGTACTATGTTTTGATACAAGTAGAGGGAACCCCAGTAAAGCCCAGGAAACTGCTCCTCAGTCCATCTCTGCTCCTGCCCCTGACACTGGCCCATGAGCTTCTTGATCTCTCATGTCCCCTTGTGGTCCTGCACCTGGTGGTGCAGCCCAGTCCTCTCCTGTGCCCTGTGGGGAGGTTAGTGTCTGGGCTCACCCTGACCTCCTCTCTCTGTGTCTCTTGCACAGTAATAAATGGCCATGTCTTCAACACTCAGGCTGCTCAGTTTTAACTAAACTTCATTCTTGGAGGTATCTCTGGTGATACCATGTTGGGACTGAAGAGGGGTTATAGTGTGTTATTCCACCACTGCTTATCCTGCTGACCCATTCTAGCCCTTTCCTGGAGCCTGGCAGATCAGGGCACATAAGTGCTGGTTAAAGGGGATCCAGAGACAGTGCAGGTGAATGACAGGGTCTGCAAGGGATCCACCAGGCCAAGTCCTGATGCCTGTAGCTGCACCTGGGACAGGACACCTGAGGACAAGGAGAACCACAGTGAGTCCTGTGCTCAGATGCATCATCCCCATTACCTTCTTGTCTGAGTCCCTGAGACACTGATGTCTAGGAGTTGCCACGAGGAAGAGGAAGAACCACATGGGTTTCATGTTCATGTTGATGAGGTGACAGCAAATATTTTCCCTGGTGACAAGAAGCCTGAATTTAAGTAAGTGATTCCTGTGGTTTCATCTAGTTACCTAGTGGTGATTTGCATGTGGGTGGTGCCTTTATATGTAAAAGTAAAAGGGGGAAGGAAGGTCATTTTCTCTGGTGCTCACCTGCAGGAAGGATTCTGGGGCTGCCCAGGCCTCTCCCCATGGTCCTCCTTTCTCTAAGCCCGGGTTCCTCTTCCTCTGGGACAGAAATATTCACATTGAGATCATCAGAGAGCTGGATATGGTCAAGGATTAAGGATGGATTTAGAATAGGTGAATGTGCCTCTACTCCCAGAGATGTGTTTATATATTAAATACAATACCAGGGTCCTCTAAATTTGTACAAATATATACTGATACATTTCTCTCCTCTGCCACCTAAAGGTTATGGCATATTCCAAAATTTTTAAGCAGCAGCTATATATAGCAAACACAATGAGTTCCAAGAAACCTGGGTGCAGTCGTTTTTGTTGTCAATATGGATAGTTTTCAGTAAGTCACTAACTTGAGTTAACATATTGTAAATGGAAACATCTTCATTCCTGTGCATATTCAAGAGTTACTGCAGAGGTGAATTTGCTAATGTAAGCCTATCAATAAGTTTATTTTTGGCACAGGATATTTCTGTGTAGAGAATAACCACATGTATCCCCCTAAGCTTGTTCTTTTCTTGTGTAAGCTGCATATCAGTAAGAATTTCCTATACCTTGGGCTCTCTTCAAGAGAGAGAACTTTCATAAACACAAACCCTCCTCAGGTTAAAATTGCTATAGGTAGTGGAAGGTCCTCAAACCACATACATCCTGGGTCAGGAAGTTGGTCTTCAAGTATGAATTCTGGTTTGCTTGAAATGTCCAGTTTTAGCACTGAAAATTACTGAATTTTGATTTAGTGATATTTTCCACTCCCTCAGATGAAACAATATGCCTGAACCTTGGCAATAAAGCTGCAGAGGATTTGAGCTTACCCTGGCCTGAGGGAAATTCCCTTTCCAAGAAGCAGTCCCCCTTGAAAAGTCACCTGAGATCTGCCCTGCTAAGGGCTGTTTCACTGAATCCTGGGGTTGTGCCTGAGGTCCTATAAGTCAGTAGAGGTGGAAATCACAGCAAACCTCATTTCCCTCCTTGCTGTGAGACCCTGAATATGTGACCTGGGGCCTCTGTGCTTCAGGCTGAAAAAAGGCAGGTTGGAAAGTTTGGTAGCAACATTACTGTGAATTTGATAATTTTCCAGTCTAGTTAAATGTCCTCATCACTATTATTTGGGTTATCTCCCCTGAAACTAGAATTGGCTTTGGTGAACTCTTATCTCTGATAACCAAAACAACGGGAGCATCACTTGCTCTGTTCTTGCCCCTGACTTGTCACAATGGGGAAGGTCAATGCCCTCTCAACTTCTTTGTCAACACCTGTACAATGACTGTCTATCATTGCAGTCTTTTTTTTTAATGAAAGTATACATTATATGGAGAAACAGAGCAGTATTCCTGGTTAATTCTATTTCAATTGAGATTTGTTTTGCTAATTGTATTATTCATGGTTCTCTAGGAGCATAGAACCAACAGGAGATATCAGTAAATAGTATGAGATTTTTTGAAGTTTCTCATGTGTCTGTGAGGACACATGAGTCCAAATTACATAGAGCAGACTGAAAGCTCACAACTCCAATGAAAATTTTCATTGAATTTTCCAGGAGAAGATGGCTAGCTGAAATAGAGATGAAATATTCTCCTCTAGATGCTGAAATCATCACTTCTCCTTTTAAGGCCTTCAAGTGATTGGATGAGATGTCTCTAATCATTGAAGGCAATCTCATCAGTTGATTGTCAACAAAATAAGCCATTGATGCATTTCCCTTATTAATGATTTAGGTCCACAAATTATCCTGACAGTAGCAATTAGGTCAGTGCTTATTCACCAAACAACTGGGCACCATTACATGGGCAAGTTAACACATGGACTAACCATCACACTAATATATAGGGGCTTCACTGTCCTCATTTTTGTAATAGTCTCTAGCCTCTCTTAGCCATCTAGTTTCAGACACTAGGAAAATAGAATAATCACAGTCATGCCTACAATATTTTCATTAAGTTGGTTGATACATATTTGGGAATACTTATGTTTCAATCACTATTTTCTATTTTGTGGTTAATTTGGATATAAATTCATAAAATGAAATCAGATGATTGAAAAGGTATCATTATTGTACTAAATAACATCATTTTATTCTTGGCTACTGATTAAAAACTCAAAATAATTCAAATAATTACACTTATGGGAGAAAATACACATCAGTTTATAATTTAAAATGGTCAGCTTAACTGATGCAGTCTCATTTTTCCATCAGGAACATGTGTCTCTGTGGGCATGTGACATGGCTCAAGCCAGGGAGGTAGGAGAGATTGTCTACTGAGACATTCCTAGACCTCCAGAACACATTAGAAGAAATCGCCATCCATCCCAAACCCATTATCTTATTTGCATATAATCCTTGGGTTGCTATCTCCATATCTACATATAATGGACATCAGCTAGAGGATGAAGCTGACTTTCCATATGTCTCAGGGTGGAAATTTTTGAAGAGTAAATTTCCAAGTATATACATCATTGGATTAACCAAACCTGGAGCCCCTCATATATCTACTTCTTGCTCATTAGGTCATAAATTTCTTCATTGTTTAAGCAGTCTATGTTGAATTTTTTTGTTTTTTTTTTTCCTTTGCTGAAAGAATCATGCATACTAATGTTGCTATGAACATTGTTGTACATTCATCTGTTCATGTCCCTGTTATCAATGATATTGTACTTCTATAGTTGGCTTCCTGTGAGACTGCCAAACCATCCTCTACAATGGCTGCACCATTCTATATACTTACCAGCAGTGGATGAAGGTTCCCTTCCCTCCACATCCTCTCCAGCACTTGTAGTTCTCTCTTTTTTTAATAGACACCAGCCTAGTAGGTGTAAGATGATATCTCTTTGTAGTTCTCATTTGCATTTCCCTAAAAGCTAGTGGTGTTGAGCATCATTTCATGTGCTTTTTAGCCATTAGAATTTCCATTTTGGAAATGTGTTTATTCAAATCTCTTGTCCATTTTTAAATGCGTTGTCTTTTTATTTTTTAGATATAGGATTTATTTATATATGGTGAATATTATACCCTTGTCAGACAAGTGATTCCCAAATATTTTCTCTCAATGAGTAGGCTGCGTTTTCACATTCTTGTGTTATATACATACAAGAGAATATTACTCAGCTGTAAGAAGGAAGTAAGTATTAATAAAAGAGATAATATGGATGAATATTCAAGACCTTATATTGAGTGAAGGAAGCCAGTCACTGAAGGACAAATATTATATGACTGCAATGATATGACATAAGCATATTAAGCAGACTCACAGTGATAAAGGTTGGTGAGCTGGTGCTCAATATGACAAAACCTATGATAAGGTATAAGAGGTGGTTTTGCAGTGGATGGGGGAGATCATGGTGAAGGGATGTAAGTGGGGTCAACAGTGCTTGAATGTGAGTTTGAGCAGGGTGGGGTTTTTTGGTCAGACTATCCATGGAACTATGGGGAGGTTTGGAGGAAGAAACAGGTAAACACTGAGGATTCATCGGTCTGTGCTTGAAACTACAATGGTGGAAATGCTCTTTTAGCAAATAAAGCAGGGAAAGGTCACTGGTGCAGGGTATTGGTGGTTGGTAGATATGTGGGAAAGGGTGCATTTGGTGCATGCTTCTTTGGAATAAGGAAGTGTTCATCTTGTCACAGGGTGTTATCTCAGTTTGTGGAGACCAACAAAATAAAGAAGAAAATAGTAAACTTCTATCCTGGGGAGTCCTACTATGTTCTCAAAGAGAGGAGCAAGAATCTCTCCAGAACATAGGCAATGCCTAATAAAACAAACTGGTATGTCAATTCCTCAATATTAATGTATATAACTATGAGTTTTATGCTTCAAAATTTAAAACTTAGTATTTACCACAGGTTCTAGGGGAGGGAGATGGATAAATAGATAGAACATGGGACATTTTTAGGACAATGCAATTTTTCTGCATGATTCTGCAATGACAGATACAGGCCATTATACATTTGGACAAATGCTATCAAATTGTATGATGCAAAATGTAAACCATAATGTAAACCATTGATCATGGTTAGTAGCAATGCTTCAATATTTGTTAATCAATTTTAGCAAATTTATGATACTCATGTAAGATGTAATTAATAGGAGAAAAGTGAGAGGGGGTGGGGGTAGGGCACATGGGATCCCCTATATTTTCTATGTGACTTTTGTGGAGATTAAATGTTTGATAATAAAGTGGAAATGATACACTGGGAGAACATACAAATGAAGTTGTCAAGGTACATAATAGGTGGCAAGTCTTACAGTTATGAGAGGAACAATGCAAAAAATTTCAAAACTATTTTTATTATTTTTATTTATTTATATATTTGCTTTTTTATGGAGGTTTTAGAATCCAGAAGAGTTGCAACTGCTGCAGGAGAGGATCATTGCTGCAGGGTATTAGTTTTGGGAGGATGTGTGGGACACCTGGGGGGGCATGACTCTGGAATATGAATGTGTTCATGTGGTCATGGAATGCAGTCTTGGTGGTTGGAGATCTACACAACCGACAAAATATTAAAATACCATCCTGGGGATTCCTGCTACATTGTCTGCTAGAGTAGCAAGAATCCCTAGAGTACCTGGGCAGTGCCTAGTGAAGAAGACAGTCCAATACACCAGGTCCTTGGTATTGATGCTTCTACTTATGAACCTTCTCCTTGTGAAATTGAAACTAAGCCTAGTAATATATAATGCATAAGAGTTACCTCCTGAATGTCTCCAGGTTGCTCAAATATGTTCTCTATCTAATACAAACTAACAATACAAACACACTACCTTCCCCTTATCATGAAACATGACTCCTGGGCATGAGTGTCTCTGGCACAAAGAGATTATTACCAAGTGCAACTAGCAATGCGGTTGGAAAAAGACCTTCACCCAAAGGGGTAAATATTAAATATGAATGAGTGTTTATGGCTAAGAGATTTCAAGGTGAGCCAGGAGGTCTTTCCAGAGGTTACACTTACGCAAGTCTCAGCAGGATCTGACCACCACAGTAAACGGTCCTTCAAACAGTGTTGCTCCTGAGGGATTCTAGAGACATCTAGACACTAAGGACAGGGCAGACAACCCCAGGAATTTGTCACTCTGTCAGTAAAACATATCTTGCAATATATGGTAACCTAACCCCCCAATGGACAACCCCAATAACTTGGCACCTCATCAGTGGGTTTTATCTTGGAATATATGAAAACCTATCCCCCCACTCTATTGGATTTAAACTCATTTATAATTTTTTATACATTATTCTTATATCCCTTTTATTTGAACCTATAATTAGCAATAAACTCATTAAATATGTGTCCCAGATAATTAAATTTGGCTGTTCATATGCCAGGTGAACCTTGAATCTCAGCAGAGTTGCAGTCAACATCTACTCTCCAGTTCATCAGCCTCCCCCAGGACAACAAACAAAGGAGGATGATGGACAATGCCCATCCCAAAATATAGAATCTAAAATGGTAAGCAAGACAGTTCCACCCATCTGCACCATGGTATCCAAGTCCCCTCTCAGTTGGAAGCAGGTTGAACATCACCATCCCAAAATTCTCAAGGAGGTGATGCAAGCACGGACTAAAGTAGGCATTATTATTCTAGTAATAGAAGAACTTGTAATATTGTTATAAAGGCATTGGCCACCAGAGGTTTTGTAGGTTGGAAGTGGGAAGAATAGGTGTAACATTTTGGGGACATTGGAATTGTGTTACATGATATTACAATGATGGATATAGGCCATAATGCATTTTGTCAAAACCTATAAAATTGTGCTGTGAAAAGGGTAAACTATAATGTAAACTATGGGCCATTATTGGTAGCAATGCTTTAATAAGTGTTCATCAATTTTAACAATGTACCACACCAATAAAAGATATGGAAGGAGGATGGGTTGAGGTATATGGGAAACTCCTATGTATTTGATGTACCATATGTGTAATCTAAAACCTACTTAAAATGAAAAACATATTTTAAAAGCTGTTAGAACTATGAAGAGTATTTGATAAAATTATGATTGCATTGATAAATAAAAATCAATTCATTAGATGCAAATCCAGGTTTATAATAAACTAAAATAAACTTTATGTTTTGTGAAATCTTCTCCATATAAACCAGAACAAAGTACAGAAATTTATTTTCACAATAATAAATAAGGAAATAAGACAATTCCATTGAGAAAGAACTTAGCAATGACTGATGTTAACTGAAGCTTAAATTTTGTATGTTCACCAGAAAGAAAAATTGTATTAACTTAAAATCCCAATCATTCTATGAAATAATAGTAATTGAGGCACTTTAATATTGAACTTAAAGTTTTTAAAAATCTTTCTATTTTGTCAGAATATTTAATTGTTGAGTTAACATTATTATGTGTGTATGCATGTGTTATCTCTTTGGTCAACTCTAAATTGAAAGAAGATTTTGCATATCTTTACTCTGCAAGCAGTTTAGGCGTTTCCCTTGAGAGTAAACTCATGTTTTATTCATTTATTTTTCAGTCCTTGGCATACCTTCATGATGAAATAAATTATAAATGATAACAACATAAAGTGTATTAGTGGGGATACAGCACAAAGAGACATTCACACTACTTTTGAGATCTAGATTATATACTTCCTATCAAAATATGTTCAGAAAAGCATGGTCCTTCTTCACTGTTGGTACCTTTAAAAAAGGTGGCAGTTATTTTCTTTTGGGGTTACAGGAGTGTCTTGTGTAGTTGACTCTGTGGGAAAGATGTTAAGCATAAATGGGCAATAGGAAACTCCAAATCATGATAATTGTCCTGTAAGGAGGTGGGTTCTATGAGAACAGATCCCAATCAGCACTTCCACAAATACATCTTTCCTTTTTCTTGGAAAGGAAAGTTTTTATTGGAACCATGAGTTTCCATCCCTCACAGAGTCTATTGTAATTCAATGGGTGACTACGTGATGACTAGCAGATGGCCATGGCATCTGCATGTCCCAATATAGGTGGTGATATGGCTTTTGGAAATGTAGGTCATTTCTTTCACAACAATCACAGCCACTCCTGCCCATGAGCACCTATATCCAGGAACTACTCTTGTTCCTAGTTACAGACATGAATAGACTGGGTACATGAGTAGGATTTAATCTCATCTGACAGACCCCACTACCTGCCCCTGAGATAGAAAAATTATAAATTACATTGGTCATACATGCAGAAAATATTCTTCAGAGTGGCATATATGGAATCTCTCAATGCTCATAGAGTAGTGGGGCCACCTTGTATTGGAGGAGATGCATTAGCATTGAATCTATATGAGAAACCTTAATTTCCTACATTTTCTGCACCATGAATATATGGGGAGAGACAAAACTGCTTAGGGTTGAGATGAAGATGTATATGGTAGCTTCTGGAGGATTTGCTTGTAGGAGATCCACTGGGGATTTAACCATATATCTCACTTCTAGATAAGGAATCATCAGTTATTGATTATAATTATAAGTGTGTGGATGTGATTATTAATCAGAAATCTGTAGAGAAGCAGAATATATGCACATCCATATAAAAGCTATTTATTTTAAGGAAGTTGCATAAATTGTTGGCAAGTCTAAATTTCATAGGAGAGGGTGAATTCTGTAGGGTAGAGAAATTCTGGCAAGAGTGATGTTGAAGTCTTGATTCCAATTTCCTTAGAAGGCATGAAAATTCAGAGGGACAAAGTTGACATGAGGCAGAATTTCCTCTTTTTCTGCAAACTACAATTTACTTTTTTGTTAGAATTTTAATTATGAGTTTCCGGTGGTTGGATGAGGTCTAGCCACATAATTGGGCATAATCTCCTTAACTTATCTACAAACAACTGTTTGTAGATTCTATTCACCTCTGCAATATATCACCACATCAACATCTAGGCCAGTGTTTGAATAAATAACTAAGCATCATAACATAGCCAAGCTGACACCTAAAATTAATTCACAGCCAAACCCTTGTCACCTCTGAACCCATATGCATTTACTTCATCATACCTAACCTCCAAATAGTAAGTCAAACTTACTCTTAACAAAGTTCAATTCTTCTTGTGCAACTACAAATGTACTAACATTTTCCCCAGAAGAGGATTAGAGATCTTGAGTAGTAACTATGCTTCTCCATGATGTCCATTAACTGAAATTCTATGATGGAAAGTTAATACAACTTACTAGATATGATGTGGAAACAGAAAGCCAAGAAAACAAAATTATAGTACATACACAAAAGCATTCAGAACTTATTAAGAACTACACATATGAATTTTATTTTTCATTTTTATGACTTGTCATATGGTTGTACCTGGTATTTATAACTAACTTCTCTCACTACCTATTCCATATGCACTTTGCCCTCAGCTAGCTTCTCAGATTACTGTGGTTATTCATCTCATGGGGTGACCCAAATCACCATTCCTTAAAGGAATGTACCTTTAATTGTCCCCTTCAATTGTGTTGTAGTTTTCCATTGATTTTATTCACAGGGTGTGGTAATCAGGATCAATCACCAGAAGTGATAAGGTCACTCTCTTCTTTGACATTGATTCAGAAGCATGAGGATCCAAAAGCATCTGTGTAGCTGTCTTAACTTCTGGTTCATTGTAATCTTTGCTGTGTCTCCTGGTCAAAGCACTCCTCCCTTTGGTACTAATAATGCATGAGCAGCAGAGCCTAAGGCCACATTGAAGGAAGCAAACATTTTGGAATTGGATCACTTATGGTAATAGTGAGGAGTGCCAATGCTATTTTCTCCCACTGAAGCAAGGACACATGAATCCTGTCTGTGGGAGGAACAGCACCATATATTGCATGCTGGTTTAGAGTACATACAGCTTCTAAAAGAACATTGTCAGCCCTGAAAAATGTTTTGGCCAGAAGGCACCATAATTGAGTCTCCAAAATTCCATTCTATTGACCTAACAATCTAGTTGCTTCAGGATGATGGAGAACACGGTAAGACCAGTTAATTCAATGAGCATGGACAAATTACAGATCAATTCATTTGCTCAAGCAATGATAATGCATCTGGATTAGCAGCTGTAATTGGAGTCATTCCCTGGATAATACATTGTCATCCCCAATGAGACATCTGCTTTCTTCACAGGCCAAATAAGTTAAATGACAATAGATTTTGTGGGATGCAACATCCTGGAATCCTTCCAGTACTTGATTTTGGGTATGTGTAATCCACTTTACTTAAAGTCAACTGATTGTTTATTGTAATTATTTATACAAAATAGCTTCACAGCAATATCTAGACCATTATTTGACCAACAAAGTAGTCACAATAAGCTAGGCAAGTTGGCAGGTAAATTTAATCATCACCATATGTTTAATTAAATTATGTTTATATGCATTATATACAAATGTTAAATGATTAAATTTTACATTATATTTGTAAACATCTGCTTCTTCTCCTTATCACAACCTTTTCTCAGTTTTTGCAATTGCATCTTTCCTGGTTGCTCAGAAACACAATGAAGCTTCCACTCATTTCACATTGATTTCCAAAATCTATCCTATATTGATATAAAAATTTTCACACTGTTTTTCATGTTCCTCATTTCTCACATGCACCACTGCAATAGTTCCTAAAAATGTTTCATTTCTGTCCTTGTCCCAGTTTAGGTACTTTTCAAAAGTGTAACCAGGGGAATTCATTTCATTTAGACATTTTTCACAGCTGTACTGAAAGACTTCAACTCTTCTCACTCTCACAAATCCTCAAAGACAAGACATACTGTGGCCTCTGAATCCTGTGTCCAAGTTCCTGTTATCTTTTTGCCCTCATTTCTACAACCATCCCATGCAACCTCTACTCTGGTTTCATGGTGCTATTTTGCCCCCACCCCACCCAGCTGGCTGTCATGTGATTTGCACCTGCTCCCTGTCAGGAAAGTTCTTCCTTTTATTTGCATGGCCGCCTCCCTTATTTCTGTTACATTTCCCTTACATATCAAATTTTAATTGAGGAAGTCACTGCCCACCCACATGAAAAGTCCTCTCCAACTCTGACATTTAAATCCTTATGCATCTCTAGATAACCCCTCCTCAAGACTTATTGTTTTCATTTTCAAATTGTCTATTGTTTATTTACCTTATTTTTTCCAGAACTGACTGAGATATCAAGTGGTGTATGAGAAGTGAAGAAGTTAATGTGTGGGAGAAATAAAAGATGTACTGGAGAGCTACTGGCAGAGATGATTCAAAGGTGCTTGAGGGAATGTTGAGAGGTACCTGAGAGCTGATGATGAGAAATGGCTGAGAAAATTTTGAAATAAATATGTGTAAGAATAGATATGATGTTGAAGAGGGTTTGGGGGCAAATATGTAAAGATCAAAGATTGTGGGAATTCAGAAATATGAGTTCCAGGCATGTTGGCTGGGTATGCAAGAGACAAAATTTCATTTTGGGAATCATCATTTCCATTATATAGAAATACAGTAGAGTTTTGTATATTGATCTTCTTTCCTGAAAATTTGCTGAACTCATTTGTTAGTTCTAACAAACTGTTCTGGAATGATAAGAATTTTCTATATGTAAGTTTATATACTTTTTAGGTTAATTATATAGTCAAGATCTTATTAATGAAAACATGAGGAAGGGAATAAATTTTAATCATATAAAATTTGAAAGATCATTATATTCCTTGCTTTCCAATATGTATTCATTTTGTTTATTTTTCTTACCTAAGTTCTCTGGCTATAACCTTTAATACAATGTTGAGAAGAAGTGTACAGGACAGCTATCCTTCTCTTAGTGCTTATTTTAGGGAAAAATCATCCAATCTTTAAGGGACATTATTTTTATATGTTACTGGAATTTCTAATCTAGAATTTTGTTCAGGGCTTTGTACTCATATTCAGTAGGGATATCACAATATTGTTTTCCTTTATTTTGATTGCTGTCTGTGGTTTTGTTTTCATTATAATGTGGACCTTATAGAATGAGTTGGTAAGTGATCCTTTTTTTTTTTTTTGGAGCAACTTGTGAAATATTGTGTTTAATTCTCTTTTGAATGATAGGTAGATCTTGTCTGTGAAGCATTATTTACTATGGCTTTTAATTATAAGTAGTTATGAATAATGATTCATTCTCTCACTTATGATATGTACATTCAGAGTATTTCTTTCAGATTCAACTTCATTATTTTGGGTGTTTCCATTAATTTTTCCATTTCATTTAAGAACTCATTTGTTAGTATATAATTATTCAAGGTGTTCCTTATAATCATCATTATTTCTGTAATGTTTGAAGGAATGCTATCCTCTCATTAGTAAATCTAATAATACTGGTAATTCTGTCATTTCAAATCTAGAGTTGACTATGTCTAGTGATCCCCTTTTTTAAAATTTCAGTTATTATTTCTTTCATTCCCAGAGTTTCCATTTGATTCTTTTAAAAATATCTATTCCTTTATTAATATAAACTATTTTCCACAGTGTTGCCCATATAATCTTTAAACAAACTTTGCTTATTTTTGTGAAAAAATTTATAATTACTACTTTGAAATCTTCATGTAACTATGACAAATGACTTTTCCAAAGACAGTTTCTGTGACATTTGTTTTTTTTAAAGTATTAGGGTCATATAGTCATGAATCTTTATAGATCTCATAATTTTTGGGGGGGGGTAGGAGGGGAAGATGGCATCAGTTTAGGTGTGCACTCACTGGCTCTGAAGCAGGGGACAGCTGATTTGGGATGGTACCATGAGAGTGCCTTGCAGTGGTGGATACAGGAGAAGGTGAC
>PVKH010019777.1:0-14763 GCA_004027955.1 Chaetophractus vellerosus | reverse complement strand
CAAAAAAAAAAAGTGTATTTGTTATGAATTACAAAAATAAAAACAAAATCTGAAGTTACAAAAAAGAATCATAGATGTTGCAAGCAATTTACCAATCTGGCAAAACCACTCTTTTTCAAGGAGTTCCTTTGTTTGTTCGGAATGAAAACACAATCTCCTTAACTCCCTGGTCAAATCCCAGAATAGTAAGGTTTTAAATCTACCACTTAATCTGCATCTTAATTAAACCATTAAATGCTATCTAAGCGCATACAGAAATTAGCTGTGCTTTCTCTATCTCATTTTCATTCAAAGATTTCAATATGAAGTTTTTAAAAATCCCCTTTTCTATAAAAGTTTAATAAATGGCCAATAAAAGCCAGGGTTTGGGATTTATAGATTAGCTTTCTTTGCAAGACTTGTCTTTTTTCTTTTTGGCTTATAAAGTTATTTATTCAAGGATTATTCATTCCATTTCTGAATGATATTTTACAAATGAGTTTTCAGTGTTCTTCTTCAAAATTATTTTATTTCCATAGCTCCTGGGGGCCAGGGAGCAATTAATGCCTCTGCCACATAACACACTAGGAGTGGATGGAAGAACTAGGATGTCTAAAGTAGAATTTGAAGTTCATAGGATCTTTTGGTTAGGTAGAAAAGTAAACCTATATCGCTACCTCTGGCTTTTGGTCCTGGCCCATGTAATTGTAACCTTTCCCGCAAAATGACACTTTCTTTTCCTTGCAGTCATTTCTTTGAAGAAACCTTCCTTGGGCCTTCCACTCTGTGTTACATGCCCCTCTTAAACATCCCAATAAACTTCTTCCACATCCCCTCTTCTGGGAATCAGCATGTTCATTGAAATCATCTGTTCAATTTGTCTGTCTCTTCCTCTAAACTGCGAACAGGTATTGATTCTACACTCTTCTCTGTGTCATTTTCAGCTCCTAACATAACATATTGGTTAGCATATTGTTGGGATTCAACACATAGAAATGAGTCAAAACAAATCAAAAAAGCTGTTATGCTTAGGCCATTATTCTAAGTCCTTCACATTTATTAAATTTTAAAATCAATTCTATGCTGTGGGTACTGTAATTATCCCATTTAATAGATGGGGAAATTGAAGCACAAATAAGTTAAATAAGTAGCCTAAGTTTACAGAGAGAGTATGTAGCTCTGGCAACTATGAACATAATCGTCATGCCAAACTGAATGAACAGAATAATGAAGGCTGAAAAGCATCTCACACACAGTTCCCCAGGTAATTAAAATACCATGTGATGAAATCCCATAGGGAAAGGAAAACTACCATGTTTTTTTAATTGTGCCTTATATTAAATATCATTAATATAAACATTTTTGTTGATGAATGAAATTGTAAAGGAAGTAGATTATCACCAGGCCACTAGAGACCCCAGTTTATATTTTGAAACAAATCCTTCCAAACTTTTTTCTATGCGAACAAATATTTTTATACAAAATTTGTGTGGTCATACTAAATATACTCTTTAGTAATCTGCTTTATTCCTTAACATTATATTGCACATACCTTTCCAGAACAATTTTTATAGTTGCATAATAAACTTTTCTTTGAAGATATTGTTTTCATATCATACATGTGTACATTCTAATAGGTCAGCTTAGAGATTTGAAAATTTAAAGCTGGGAAGAGATATAGAGGTGTTAGGTGAAAGGAAGACTGAATGATATGGGAATGGCATTGACAGGTAATTGGTAAGAGATAAAACTGAAGGAAGTTAAGAGCTATGATTGGCCCCTAACAGTTGAGCAAGACACAGGGACTCTGGTGGTAGAAAATAGGAGCATGGTTATTAGAGTGCACATATATCACTTTTATAGCTGGGTTCTCAAGCATGTGCTAATTAACTAGTTTCACTGAAATTCCCTTTAGACTCAAAAGAGCCAAATGGCTTTTAGAACACCTTTGAGAAAACTTGTCACTGGTTAAATATAGCTGGCCATTGAGATGAGTGAGGCAAAACCTTCCGTGCCTTTTATTTCCTTCTCAAAAATGGTGGTGTGTTTTGGATTAAAGATAGCATAAAAAATGCCCTACCAATATGTCAGACCAATATGTAGACAAGACTAGATCAAGGGATGCTTAGCTACAACTGAAAATATAAGAAGCAGAAGAGATGACACCATTGCATGTTAAATGTGAAATAGATCCACAGTGTATGTGTTTATATATTTGAACATCTTAGGAACTAATGGACCAGGTGCTGAAGACATGCCTTGACAGGGAGCAGTGAGGACAGATACAGAGAACATTCACAAAACATTGCACATATTTCTGTGACACCACGCTAAAGGCACTTAAACTGTATATAAAACACTTTTATAAGCAGATCTCTTTCCAAGAAAATGAAGACATGTTTAATCTTTAGGGAAATAAAACTTCCTGGGGTGAGGCCTTAGACAATTGGTTTTCAAGTTTCATTCTTTTTCAATTGTGATATTTTGCTTTTAACGAGGCACATGAAATGCTTCAATTTACCCTTTGGCCACCTTAAAACCTTGTTTTAATTCTCATATGTCTTTAATAGCGTTCTTAGAAAGGAGAGATTCCTCCATTTTCATGAAAGTCAGTCATGCAAAGGGGCCCAAGCCTCATGAAGGAGATAATTCATGGATCACTAACTAAGAAAGGAAGTATAGCACAGATGGATGTCAACCAATCTCTGTGGTTAGAAGTAGCCATGGTCCTAAATTTAGGATGCACCAGATTTGGTTCATATCCTCTTCAAGGTCTGAAAGAAATGAGGTGATTATTTCGCATGATTTTCACGTCTCTCATCTCTTAAACATTCAATACTTCCTCCCTCTACCTCGCTTCTAACTCTTCTTATGCTGAGGAAGTAAGAAAAACAAAACCGTCCTCCCTCCATCTAGGCATCGAATGGACTGTCCTGGTTTCTAAGGGTGATCTCCACTTGGCCTCTTCTCACCCTCCAGGACAGCACTCCTGCGGTTTTCCTTCCTCTCACCCCTCACCTTCTTTCCCTAAGGGATGACTTCTATTTTTACAAGAGGTAACATTCTGTGCTGTAAAGAACACAGGATCTGGAAGTAGAGTACTGGGATTGAAATCTAATTTCATCTGTAAAATGAGAATATCAATAGTACCTTTTTCTAAGGGCTCTTATAAGCAGAGAGAATTAAGTGAATTGATATTAGTTAAACACTCAAAACAGTGCCTGGGCATAGTAAGCTATAAGAGAGTTCTTTTTATTATTTGCATAGAAAAGCACTTTAATATTTGCATATTTTAAAAAATCCTACATCATCTTCCATCCATAACCCCATTTCATTGAAACTTTCCAAGAAACTCTTCAAAATACTCTCTTCTCCTGTCTCCACTTCCACACCTCGCATTCGCAATTAGTGTCACCAGCGGCCTCCATATTTCCAAAGTGAATGAGACCTAGAACAGGAAAATCAGAACCCACAGTCAGATGCAAGATATGTAACTACCCAGAACTTGCGTAAATCTTGGGGCAGGATCCTGGATTACCTAAGATGTGATATACTAAACTGTGTTGATCTGATTTTACTCTGAAGGATAGAGTAAATTCAACTGATATCTAGGTTACATAAGTATGTATAGAAACAGAATGTTCTCTAGGCCTTACCAGTTTGCGGGTATGAAAAAAGTTAACTTTAACAGTTAGACTCAAAGCCTAGTGAATCAATAGTTCTCATACTCTTAACACAGGACCTTATCCCTCCTCTATGGAGTATAGCTCTAGAAATACCCAGAGAGGAACAGTCACATATAGTCTGCTCACATATGTCTTATATTTTCCTGCAATTTCATTGTTTCTCCCAACCTTCAGTGTACTTGCCTCTGTTGATATTGCCTACGTTAGACTTAGATGCCTTGCATTTAGCATCGAAATCCAGACACTATTGAGAGGGAAGGGAGGAGGACTTAAGTCAAGTCCCCTAGAGGTAGAGCCTGCTTGAGACAAGGATTTATGTGTGTCTGATTTATTGAGTGTGTGCTCTTCAGGATAAACTTGTAAGGGGATGAGAGAAGCAGAATAGGAAAAGGGAAAAGAGCCAAGCAAGGATATGGTCTCAGTGAAGTCTGATCTTGACCTGATCCACAGGAGGCTCTGGGTCATAAATTGCTCTACAAAGTTGTTCCCGTTTTGAGGTAAGGGAAGGACCTTCTGCACCCATTTCAGTTGGCCATTGGCTGAGCACCACATCTGGAAGGAATGTGTAACTCTCCAGCAGAGACTGCTTTTCAGCTGAGGGTGATTCTGTGTGTGTGTGTGAGTGCACACGTGTGTGTTTGGCAGGAAGGGCTAAAGGGGTGTCATTAACAGCCCACACTCATAGCAACTGAGATACAAACCCAGCTTATAAAAAGGATCTAGTTGAGTTACCTGTTAACAACACCTACTAGCAGAGCATCATGAATAATTATGTAGGACTCTCCCAGGAAATCCAGGACATTTGTCACCCCATTTATGCCTCTTACTCTGGTTGCCACCCATGCTGTGGTCCTCTTTGACTTTGGGCCCCCCATGGCTCCTGTGTTCATCAGGGATCACTGCCATAGCTGCCTAGGACCACTAACCTGGACTCCCTCAGGCTGCTGATCCATGCCACTGCTGCTGGCCAACGCTCTTCACACATTTTACAACATGGGCCACAAGCTGCTGCCGCCATACTGGCAAACACTGTATTGCAGCCCCAGAAATCTTTGCATTCATGACCTGTCTTTGGATCTCTGTCCAAAAGTCACTCTTGCCTGTAGCTTTTAGAGCCCTTCACCGTCCTTGTCCATCTCTTAATCTTTGGTTCTTGCTGCTTTCCTGGTAGTTGGAAAAAGCCTTCTTAATCTTAATTTTTTTTTTCATTTAGTGAGAATCCACAATGGTGCTATTTAGGACTTGTTATGGGTTGAATTATGTCCCTCCAAAAGATATATTGAAGTTCCTAAATCCTGGTACCTGTGAATGTGATCTTATTTGGAAACAGGATCTTTGCAGACACATTAAAGTTAAGATGAGGTCATACTGAATTAGAATGGGTCCTCGTCTAATATGGCTGGTTTCCTTGTAAGAGGAAGAGAGACACAGGGAGAAGAAGACCATGTAAAGATGGGAAGCAGATGGCATCTACAAGCCAAGGAATACTAGAAATGCTGGCAAACACCAGAAGATAGATAAGGCAAGGAAGGATTCTCCCCTACAAATTTCTGAGGGAGCATGCCCTGCTGACACCTTGATTTTAGACTTCTAGCCTCCAGAACTGTAAGACAACAAATTTCTGTGCATTGTTCTAAGCCACTGAGTTTATGGTACTTTGTGATGGTAGCCCTGGGAAACCAAGACAGCTTTTGCTGGAGAACCCTTACTGATTTAATTCTGAAAATGTCCATGATGCCCATATTTGAGCAGGTTAGACCCAGTGTAGTTCTTAATAACACCCCCTTCGACTTGCAAAAGTGTCTTTGTTTGGAAAATAAATTATAATTTCACCTTGGTGAGGACCCTGATTTTAAACATTCAAGCCTCTTATACTTCAGGGCACATAGGCACTGCAAGGAGGCCTTGGGTAAAGCGGGTTCAAAGGCAGCCTCTTACTATACTTGGAATCACTGATCCCCTACAGTTCAGACTCTGTTTCCAAATCCTGCTTTTGGGATGAGGCTTTTTATCCCTTAACATAAACTCTAAGGTATCTCATAGCATTCTTTGTGGTTTAGATTTTATTGGGGCCTGCTCCCCCAAGGTCAGCAGACATTTGAATGTATTTCTGATCATCAATGTTGACAAGCTATTTACTAGAAGGCTCACAGTCTTTTGCAAATAAATGCATGGAACTACTAGGATTTGTTGCTTAACTCAAATGTAAATTGTAATTGAGCTTCAACTCTGAACTAGACCATACCTGCAGATGCTTAGATACTAAAGGACAGTGAAGTACAGGGATTTGCAACCTTCCCCCTATTTGCACCTGAACGTTATGATCCTAAGGTTTGCGTGAAGAAATGTCTCTCAATGGGATAAACAATCATCGCTCCTGGTATCTGAAAGGGTATTAGTTTCTTTCCATTTTCTTGCCAAAGCACAGAGAGTAATCCAGAATTCAGCTTATATCACTGTGTACAAATATGCTAATACCCTGCATAATAACTTGGCTTCATCTGTAGGTGGATGGTCATATATAATAGATGTTCTGAGTAAAAGAGTTAAAGTCAACATGAATTTGAACATCTAAAAACAGAATTAAGACCAGTAATTCTTATTACATAATATTCTCAGTTATGTCCTTCCCAAGACTAAGGTAGTTAGTTAATAGCAGGATGATAAGAACAAAGAGCACTTGAATGTAAGATTTGTTTCCAGGTGAGGTCCTAATCTCCTGTAAAAGGCAGTAACTTCTAAGGCAACGATACCTTGCATACACATCTATATATCAAACAAATCTCAATATTTCTGAACATGTATACTTATAATGTACCTTTTACTTAGAGAAAACGGCAACTAAAGTTCGTTAATGAAGACATGTCTGATATGATCACTAAGTTATAGCCGGTATGTTCTGGAGATCAGCAAAAAGGGGGACATTAGCAGATATATGCATTATTGCCTATAGTAAAATTGTAAAGAATGTTAGGTACACTATAAAATGTTATGTACTTGGTTACTGGTAGCCTTTAACAAAATGAGCATCATTGCAAAGATTTATTAATTGCATTCAGCTTGGACAGACAATTAGTTTGAACTGTAAAAGCTTTCAAAATATCTAGTACCAGTCCAGTTTTAATATAAGTAACAAGATGATCTCGAGAAAGACTGACTAGCTGGATTTAAGGGAATATACCAATCTCTCATTAATATTTGCTAGTCTTATAGAGCCATGGGAAAAATCTATGCTTTGGTGGGTGAAGGGAAAATTATCTCCTAGAGTGAAATGATACGCCCACAGTCAACCATCTCAGTTAATCCTGGGGTAGATTATGAAGCAGCAATTTGAAATGATGATGGAAGGACTTTCTCATAGAGCTTGGAACCAGAGGGGTATGAGCGCCAAAGAGTAGAAAGGCCTTGAGTGATTCCTGGTGTGGGGACACTTTCTCCTGGCCATGTGGAGGCAGTGTGCAAGTGAGTGACAGTAGTGGCGGTCTATTCTTAGCCAGAAGCAGGACAGCAGTGAGGTGGTCTCTGGCAGTCACAGCAGTGCAGAGCATCTGGCTTCTGGAGAGCCAACATCTGGGGCAGCAAGTAAGAGTAGGCAAAGCCAACCTTTGGACAGGTTAGTGAGCGGCTCACTTGCACACTGAGATGGGAATGGGGGTAGAATGCCATCACCAGCAAGATTGTTTTGCCCAGCTGAGCTGATATTTCATAAGCACCTTCAGCAACCAAGGTAGCAGAGTGGTGGCAAGAAAAAATGCCCAGCTCAGAGAATCTCAGGACCTTGTTTGAGAGACATATGAGACAGTCCCTTGAGTAAACTCTCAGAAATATATGGCAGACCTTCACTAGGAAAGTAACTGAGGCAAAAGGGTCTTCTGCTAGGATGATCTGAGTAAATAGAGAAGTGTAACTTTATTTCTAGGCGTAGGCTGGTGTCAACAAGAATATGGGACATATATAGATAATTCAAGTACCTTTTCTTGGGATCTTGTTGGTTAGTTTGCCTACAGTCTCAATTATCACTTTTGAAAGAATATTTCTTAAGAATTATAAATACAAGCAACTCATTTTTAGATTCTCAACAGAAAAGAAAAAAAAGGAGAAAATGATGCCAAAGCTAAGTTTCTAAAAAATCAATTGAAACCAAAATTAAAACTTAGTAAACAAATAAAAGTGATTCTAAAATTGACTTTTCTTGTCAATATTTATCAATTAGATTTATCAGGAAAGTCATTGACTTCAGGCTGAAAGTTTCTGTAACTTTCAGTCTAAATCTGGTTTTCTTACTCAAGAGCTAAAATAAATGTTTTCCTTTTCTAGTCACTGTGCCTCAAGCCATAAGCCCTCAAATATTTTTTTAAAGAAAATTTCTAGCATTTAAAAATATTATACTTTATACTATGTTCTTTAATAATTATTTCATTTTACCTTATAATTACCCTGTGAATTCATTTTTATTATTATTATTATTTTTAACATGTAAAAATGAGAATCTAAAATTAAGGTTTATCCCAGCATTATTGAAATGCTAAAACTTGGAGACTGACGATTCAGATGATAAAAATTCTCCTTTATTTTTCAAAATCCTTCAGAGTATTATTTTTATGAAGAGTAAGATCTGCCCTAACACATTAAAATCAGATTCAAATTAACAAGAGCTCATCACAGATCATGTTTGGGTATATATGTTATTAACATAAAGTAGGAGCACTTGTATTTGCAAAATTATGTCAGGTTCTTTAGTTGAAAATGTCTTTTAAGTATTGCAGCTCTATTTAACTGAAAATATTTAGAGAAAAAATCCAGATGTGTCATTTAAGCTTTATCAGCCTATTGTATGTGAAAACAAGAATAATTTTTGAACAAATTTAATAGAGATTCTCTAAATCTCAAATAGTTGAGAACAAATTCTCTTTCTGCTGGAACTCTGCATGCAAAGTAAAATGGATAACTGGAGCAAAATTGAGACTATTTCAAACCTTAAACTTTATTTGGAATAGTCTCAAAATTGCAAAGTTATTTTTAAAACTTGTCTTGATTTTACATATATATTTTAAGTCGTTCAGTAAATAATTATTGAGTAATGGCAATGTACTAAGAATTGTGCTAGGCCTGGGAATGTATTAGTGGAGAAAACATACAGAAACCAAAGGCACAGATAAATATCTAACATAATATCCAGGAATGATAATTTCTGTGGAGGAAAAGGAAGCAGTGAAAGCAAATACAGAGTAATGGGGGTAATATTTCATGTAGAACAATGTGTAAAGCCTTTTCTGAAAGAGTGGCATTTGAAAAGTGAAGATATGAGTGATTAAAAAAAGAAAAAGTGTTTGAGGCAGAATAAAGATGCTGAGACAAGAATTAACATGGTGCATTAAAAAAAAATAGGAAGAAAGCCAGTGTGAACAGTATGGAGTAAGTGACAGGATATGTACAATACAGAACTTAGATAGCTTTCAGGCTATCTATTGTTTAGCTCCTAAAAAGCTTTGAGGAGGAGAGACAATGAACTGAACTATGTTTTTTTTTTTCTGTATCTTTTAGAATTGAATTATGCACTTACAGAAAGCAAAATGAGGTGTACAGATATATATATATATATATATATATATATATACACACATTTTTTAGGGGATATCGAGGCTAGAACCCAGGACCTTGTACGTGGGAAACAGGCACTCAACCCCTGAGCTACATCCACTCCCCCATGAGAGTTGTTTTTTACATTTGTTTGTTTTTTAGGAAGTACTGGAGATCTAACCTGGGACCTTGTACATGGGAAGCAAGTACTCAACTACATCCGCTCCCTACCAATAACTTTTACCACATGTATACACTATGGAACCACCACTCAGAATTATGTTTTTAAAATATCACTCTAGGACATCTGTGGAAAATTAGAAGGCAAGAAAATAACCATGGAGACTGGTTAGGAAGAAACTGCTATATTTTATGCATAAGTGATAATTTAAGTAGAATGGTAACAGCTGAAGTGGTGAGAAATGCTCAAATTTGGAATTTATATTTTAAGGTAGAGTCAATAGGAATTTTTGTTGGTTTGAATGTGGGTGTGAAAGAAAGTGTTAAAGATGGCTCTGAAATTTGGTTCTGAGCAATGGTACTGACAGTGGTGTTTGCTGAGATGAGGAGGAGTTGGTTTGGGGATAAAAGATATCAGGAATTCTGCTTTTACTGTGTTGAATTTGAGATGCGTATTAGAATTTGTGGAGTCTGAAGTTATCAGAGAAGGCTGGATGCAATTGTCTATAAAACTAAGAGTAGATAAAGAAAAGGAAGTAAAACCAGCAAAAGCCTAAGAAGAGGCCTCTCTCCAGTCAAGATGGCAGAATGGGATGCAACAGGGCTGCATCCTCCCACAGAAGCTTTGAACATCCAGAAAGAACTGGCAGAAACATCTCTCTAAAAGTTCCAGAAAACAATTAAATGCTGATGTAATAAGGTGAATATCAAATCAAGATAAAGGCTACTTAAAAGCAGTAGGATCTCACAATTACCTGGTAGACTCCTCCTCCACTCCTCACTGGTTTGGAGGAGCCAACCCATGCTCCCTGTGTGGGTCCCTGGTCCCACTTCCAGAGGGAGCAGATTAACCCTCATGCACATACTGGGAGCAAGTATGTCTGGTCTAACTCTCTGGTGATGGCCTAAGTGACTTGCCATCCCAGAACTTCCCCTGTATCCCAGAACTCTCCTACAGAACACTGTGGGAGAGCAGTCAAGTCATGCAGCTTGGGGCAAGGGATTGCTCTCTGTATGGCATATAGTGTAGTGTCTGGGTGTGTGAAAAAATTGTTTCCTGAGGAAGTGGGGACATTTGTAACCATGAAAATGGGAGAATTCCCCAGGCTACATGTGCATACACAAGACAACATATATGCACATTTAAGGAAAAGCCCTGTCATAACACTGCTGATATAAGCTAAGGAACAGATGCCTGAGAGTCTAAGTTCCAGTGATGACACATTAAAATATCAAAATATCCAGATTTCAACAAAAGATTACAAAACATACAAAAACATGAAGCAACAGCCCAGGCACAGAAGAGGATTAAAGGATTAGAAACCATCAATGAGGAGGATAATACCTGGGACATACTAGACAATGATTTTTAAAAAATGATAGGTAATCAGGAAAATGACAGGTGAACACAAAGCGAAAATCAATATTGAATAGAAATTATGAAAAGGAACCAAAGAGAGATGAATACCAGAGTAACAGAAATTGAAAATTGTGAGGAGGGTCTCAACAGCAGATTGGAGGTGGCAGAAGAAAAAATCAGTGACCTTGAAGATAAGACAATTGAAATCATTCAATCCAAGAAACAAAGAAAAATGAATGAAGAAAAGCAGAGCCCAAGGAACCTTTGGGACACAATCAAGTGTACCAATATATATACTGTGAGACTCCCAGAAGGAGAAGAAGGAAAGGAACAGAAAGATTACTCAACTATATCAAGGCTGAAAACTTTACAAATTTAATGAAAGAAATGAATATACATATCCAAGATGATAGCTGAACTCCTTTCAGGAAAACTTCAAATAGACCCATGCTGCCACATATTGTAATCAAACTGGCAAATGCCAAAGATAAAGAGAGAGTTCTGAAAGTTGGAAAAGAGAAACAATGTATTACATATGAGGGAGCCTCAAGAAGATTAAGTGCTGATTTCTCATCAGAAACCATGGAGGCAAGAAGTCAGTGGGAAAACATATTTAAAGTGCAGAAAGCAAAATATTGCCAACCAAGCATTCTATATCCAGTAAAACTGCCTTTCCAAATAAGACAGAGATAAACAAAAGCTGAGGAAGTTTGTCACTAATAGATAGGCCCTACAAGAGATGCTAAAGAGAGTTCTGAAGATGGAAAGGAAAGGACAATATACAATAGATCAAAGGTGCAGGAGCAACAAAGATCTCTAATTAGGGTGATGATGTGGGAAAATATAATGCCAGTAATATTGCATATTTTACATTTTTCATTTCCTATTGGATCTAAAAGACAAATGCATGAAATGTAATGATAAATCAGTGTTTTGGGACTCAAAATGTATAAACATGTAAGTGTGACAAGAACTACATAAGGGTGAGGGGATTGAGAGGTATAGAGCATCGTTTGTGTATACTATTGAATTTAAGTTGGCATCAAAGCAAAGATTGTTATAGATTTAGGATATTAATTTTAAGCTCTCCAAGGCTGGGGAAGAGGAAAATGGGGTGTCAATGCATAATAGGTATAGAGTTTCTGTTTGGGGAGTGAAAAGTGGTGAGGTGCTACAACTTTGTAAATGTCATTAATTCTACTGAATGATGTACTTGAGAGTGGTTGAGATGGGAATGTTTTTGTTGTTAATAATGATATGTTGTATATGGGTTCCCACCATTAAAAAAGAAGAAGAAGTAAAAGCAACTAAAGAAATAATAATTAAATGCAATACATGGTCCTGGATGGGATCTAGCAAGGAAGGAGGAAAGGCTCAAAGGGACATTACTGGGACATACAATAAATTCAGAATATGGACTGTAAGCTTTATATCATTGGTAAATTTCTTGAACCTAGTAACTGCATTTAAGGTTACAAAATGAATATTCTTGTTCTTAAGAAATATACATGGCATTGTAAAGTGTTCAAGGAACATGATATATACAGCCTACACTCAATGGTCAGAAAATGAGTTGATAGATAGATGGATAAACAGAATGATAATGGCAAATGTGGCAAAATGTTAAAATTGATGGATCTGGGTATTTGAGGTGGATGTGTGGGTGTGTGTGTGTGGGTGTGTGTAGAGGTATGTTGGAGTTATCTAAAGGGGCTTTTTATTATTGTTGTCACTGTCCTGTTAGTTTGAAAGTATTTCTAAAAAAAGGGTTAAAAAACACATTTCCAAAGCCTAAGAAGAAAAAGCCAGAGAAATTGAAAAATCAGGAGACTGTGGAGTTTTGAGAAGCCAAGACTGTGCACATGCAATTTTCTGTGAGATTAAGAGGGACAGCATGAGGATTTATAGTCCTTTCCTGTACAATCTAGAGATGAGGAAGAGGAAGCTTCATTCTCCCAACCAGAAGCATTCCCATATTGCCTCTTTATCCTTTCATCTAAAAGATACTACCGTATTTTTATTTTTATTTTTTCTACTACCATATTTTTAAACAAAGTTTTAGGTTGTGCCAGTGGGTACCCACATTTATTATTGGGCTTAATATTAAAAGGAAACATAATTTTATCACTGTATCCTTAGGACTAACAAATAAAAAAGATGAACAAATTTTAACAATATAAATAAGATACAGGGTTCTGGGAGCTGCTTTCCAGCCTTATTTCTAGAAATAAGGGGATATGACCTGAAACCAATATGGTTAGCAGAAACTGTTAGTTGTTTTCCAGTATCTATTCTTCCTTTCTTCCCTCTCACCTCAATAACTTTTAGCTAGAATACACACAGCATCCCTTGCATCATGTAGTTAAGTTTTTGTCAATGGAATATAAGCAGAAGGTCGTCCAAAAAGTGTCCTTAAAGACAGGACACATGCCTTTTTATCCCTTTCCTTTTTCCTACCATCTGGAATGCAGGCATACTTGCTGGAGGTTCAGGAATCTTGTGGTAGAAGGCTGCATACCAAAAATGGCCGAGCAACAAGATAGAGGAAACATGGTTCTCGACACCATGAAATGACATACAGATCCCCAAAATAATCTTTTGTCTTGTCACCATCATTTTTGTGTTTTTCTGTTAATTCATCATCAAAATAATCTTAACTATGTATTTCCAAAGGTACCTTTTGGGTAGCATAAATAGAGGCAATACAAATGAAGGATGTTGTTTGAGTTTTCATCGTTGACCAACTTCCATAAAATACTGATTTCCAGATTTTGCATCTGGGCATATGCAGGGGACACGTGTGCGTTACACAACTCCATGGGTCCTTATTCACAGAAAGGTCTTTGGAAATAACACCCTTGGAGTTGTGTTATGACTCTGACACCAATGATCCTTTTTTACCATTAAAAAACATACTTCCCATAATAATATAAATTGTACTTTTAAAAACCATTGATTAGAAAAAATACCAACTGGAAATATCTCTAATAATTAAATAATCATTTAACTACATTTGTTTTTTTATTAATCACATGGCATCTGTTTACTCTAGAAATATACAGCACATTCGTGTATATTAAGTAACTAATCTATAAATTTTCCTTGGTGTAAAATTTTGCTTGGACTGCAAGTTTCTTTCAGTAGCTGTGAGCCCCCACCCCCAGGGTCCAGAGCACAGAGATTGAGAGCTACTAACAGAGTATTTGAGCTGGGGCAGGGGGCAGGGGCTTAAATTCAAATAAAGTGGGCAATATAGGGCAGTGTTTTAAGCACAAGGGCTTTGGAATCAGAGAGAATTTTTTCCATTTCTCTTCCACCACCTAGCCTTATTATGAACTAGGTCCTCTCTGAGCCTCACTGTCCCATTTAAAATGGAGATTCCAAATGATTCAGATATAAGCACTTAGCACAGAGGCTGTCAGTTAGTAAGTACACAGTACAAGTTAGCTATTATTACTTGGTCTTCAAAAATGTTCTTGGTGATTCAGTGAATGATAATAGTATCTCATTTGCAGATGAATAAACTTGAGACTAAGAGAATATGAATTATTTCCCTGTTCTAACAGCTAAGCCCACAGTCTTTCCCTTAAACCTCACAGGAAAGCAGATTCTGGAGGCATGACTAACCAATCTGAGAGTGCTGTTATATAAAAAATAATTATTATTGTCACTTTTCTCTCCAAAGTTCTGTCTTTTAGTTACCTTCTTTATTTAGCAAGACCCCTTATTGCCTCTATGCTTTTAAACATATATAATGATGATAAAAGATGCAGAAATAATGCACTTTATGCTGCAAGTCTAATCTTTGAATCTCAGAATCAACAATTATTTTCAAAAATTTCTCAAGATTTGAATAGGTTTTTAACTGGGAAACATTCTCTTTACAAAACTTGCATTGCTACCACACCATAATGTTTAAGCAGATTTTTTTGAAGCAAGTAAAATGCTCAAAGTATAACCTTTCGGTCAGGATCCTGT
>PVKH010019776.1:0-14767 GCA_004027955.1 Chaetophractus vellerosus | reverse complement strand
TTTTTCTTTTGGAAAAATAATATTTAATTGTGTGTATGTCCCACATTTTGTTTATCCATTCATTTGTTGATGTACATTTGGATTGTTTCCAGCTTTGGGCTATTGTGAATATTGGTACTAAAACATTGGTGTATAAGTATTTGTTTGTGACTCTGTTTCCATTCTCTTTGAGTATATATACATAGAAGTGGTCTTACTGGGTGAAATAGTAATTCTATATTTAAATTTGGAGGAACTTCCATATTGCTTTCTACAGTGTCTGCACCATTTTACATTCCCACCAATAATGCCCTAGAGTTCCAATTTCTCCACGTCCTCACCAGCATGTTTTATTTTCCATTTTTAAAATAATAGCTATCCTTGTGGGTGTGAAGTAATATCACATTATGGTTTTAATTTGCATTTCCCTGATGGCTAATGATGTTGAGCATCTCTTCATGTGTTTTTTGTTCATTTGTATATCTTCTTTAGAGAAATGTCTATTTATGTTTTTTTGCCTATTTTTAATTGGGTTGTTTGTATTTTTGTTGTTAAATTGTAGTAGTTCTTTATATATTTTGGCCATTAACCCCCTTTTCATGGTTGAAACTACTTTATCTTATTCCGTAAGTTGTCTTTTTACTTTCTTGACAATTTCATTAGATGCACAATTTAAAAATTTTATGAAATCAAACACACCTATTGTTTCTTTTGTTGCTTGTGCTTTTGGTGTCATACCTAAGAATCCATTACTGAATCCCAGATTATAAGATTTTCCCCTATATTGCCTTCTAAGAGTTTTATAGCTTTTGTTCTTATAGGTTTTGATTCATTTTTAGTTCATAAAGGATAGATATTTGGTCCATTTTGTCTATGATTTGAGTACAATATTGACTATCAGAGGTGAAAGCTGGTATCCTTGTCTCATTCCTGATCTTAGAGGGAATGTTTTAAGTCTTTCACTATGAAGTATGGTGTTAGCTGTTGGATTTTTATAAATGGCCTTTATTAGGTGGAGAAAGTTCACCTCTTTTCCTATTTTTTCTGAGAGTTTTTATCAAGAAAGGGTGCTAGACTTTGAGGAATGCCTTTTCTGCATCTACTTAGACAATACTATGGCTTTTTCACTTCATTATATTTATTTAGTGTATTACATTGATTGATTTTCATATGTTGAACCACCATTCATTGCTGGGATGAATCCTGCTTGGCCAAGGTATATAATCTTTTTTAATGTGCTGTGTGATTCAGGTTTCTGGTATCTTGTTAAGGACTTTTGTACCTATATTCATAATGGAAAATTTAAAAAAGAATTTCTTGTGATGCCTTTACCAGAGTAATTAGGTAGTGTTCCTTCCCCTTGGGTTATTTGGAAGAGTTTGAGAAGGATAGGTATTAGTTAATTCTTTAGATGTTTGGTAGATTTCACCAGTGAAGCCATAAGGTCCTGGGCTTTCTTTGATAGAAGATTTTTGATTATTGATTCAATCTCTGTACTTTTTCTTTGGTTTGTTGATGTTTTCTCTTTTATATCTTCTAGAGTCTATTTGGATAATTGATGTATTTCTAGATTATTTTGTCTATTGGCATACAATTAGTCACAATATTCTCTTATAATCCTTTTTATTTCTGTAAGGGTAATAGGATATCACCATTTCTCTTTCTGACCTTATTTTCATCTTTTCTCTCTTTTGCTCAATCAGTCTAGCTAAGGGTTTGTCAATTTTATTGATTCCTTCAAAGCAGCTACTTTTTTTGTTTATTATCTCAATTGTTTTTCTAGTCTATATCTCATTTATTCCTACTCCTAATCTTATTTCCTTTCTTTTGCTAATTTTGTGTTTACTTTACTGTTGTTTTTCTAGTTCCTCAAGATGTAAAGCTAGGTGATTAATTTTAAGTCTTTCTTCTTTTTCAGTCTAGGCATTAATAGTTATAACACTGCACCCCATAAGTTTTCATATTTGTGTCTGTTTTCATTTGTCTAAGTATTTTCTAATTTCCCTGGTAATTTCTTTTTTAGCACATTGGTTGTTTAAGAGTGTGCTGCTTAATTTCCAACTATTTGTAACTTTTCCTTCTGTTATATAAATTTCTAGATTCATTCCATTATGGTAAGAGAGATTACTTTTTTATGGTTTCAATATATTAAAATTTACTTAGAATTCACTGTGCACTAACATATAGTTTATCATAGAGAATGATCTGTATGCACTTGAGAAGAATTTGGGTTCTGCTGTTGTAGGATGAAGTGCTCATTATATCTAGTTGACTTAAGTTGTCATTCAGGTCTTCTATTTCCTTATTGGTCTTCTCTTTAGGTGTTCTACTCAGTGTGGAAAGTGGTGTATTGAAACATCCAAATATTATTATAGAATTGCCTATTTCTCCCTTCAATTCTGTCAATGTTTGCTTCAGATATTTTGGTGCTCTGCTGTTAGGTTCATATTTGTGTATAATTGTTAAATCATCTTGTTGAATTGACCCTATTATATAATGTCCTTCTTTGTCTATTATAACAGTTTTTACTCAAAGTGTATTTTGTCTGATATTAATATAACCATCCCTGCTCTCTTTTGATTACTATTTGCATGAAATGTTTTTTCCATCCCTTTACTTTCAATCTATTTGTATCTGTTGATCTTTAATGAGATTCTTGTGAACAGCTATAGTTAGATCATGTTCCTTTATCCATTCTGCTAATGTATTTCAGTCATTTACATGTAGGAAATTTACTGATAATGCAAGATATATTTCTGCCATTTTGCTAATTGTTTTTTGTCTTATACCCTTATTTTCTCTTTCCTCCATTACTTTTTGTTTAGATGATTTTTAAAATAATGAGCCATTTTGAATCACTTGTCTTTTCCTCTTGTGTAGAGTTTTTAGATATTTTCTTTATAGTTAACATGGGGACTACATGTAGCATACTAAATCTGTTATAATTTAGCTTGTGTTGACTCCAACTTGATGTCAATAGTCTACACATACATAGGACCTATCTCCTTCCATCTCTCCCTTTTATGTTATTAAAGTCACAAATAACATCTTTATGCATTGTGTGCCTGGTAACAAAGACTTATGCTTATTTTATTTTAGAATTTCATTTTTAGCCTTATAAGAAGTAAAAGAATTACAAATGAAAACTTAAATAACAATAGCATATGCATTTACCCATATTGTTGGTTGCATCAGAGATCTTTATTCCTTTATCCAGCATTGAGGTACTATCTGCTGTCATTTCCTTTCAACATGGAGGACTCTTTTTAGCATTTCTTGTAAGTCAAGTTTATTGGTACTGAACTCTCTCAGCTTTTGTTTGTCTGAAAATGCCTTAATTTGTCCCCCATTTTTGAAGGACAGTTTGTTAATTTTTTAGCACTTTAAATGCGTCCTTCCACTGCCTCCTGGCCTTCATGCTTTCTATTGAGAAATTGGATGTTAATTATGTTAAAGATACCTTATATGTGACATGTCACTTCTCTCTTGCTATTTTTAAGAGTCTGTCTTTGTCCTTGGCATTGGTCAATGAATTAATCTGCCAAAGGTCAGCTGTAAGCTATCAGGAAAATGGTCCATCTCTTCCTGGGGCTTAGCTGTGTGAGCCTTCTCTTTTCTGTCACATGGCAGGATCAAAATGACAAAGTTCTCTCCTATGGCTTGTCTTCTTGAGTGAGTGTCCATTTATATAAGCCCACCAAGGGGGTGGGGACTCAACCTGAATCATGACTTACTGATGTGGTCAAATCAAACCTCTAATCTTATCAGATAATTTAATCAAGGCCCCTTAACTGAATCTGACATAATCAAAGGGTATCACACCCAGAAGAATAGATTAGTTTAAAAACATAATCATTCTTCTTTTGGGATTTACAAGAATATGTGTCTTGATGTAGGTCTGTTTGGGTTCATCCTGCTTGGCATTTGCTGAATTTTTGGATTTTTATATTCAATATCTTTCATCAGATTTGTTAAGTTTTCTTCCATTATTTTTTCAAATACTTTTTTTGAACTTTTTCACTCCCTTCTCCTTCTGTGGCTTCTTTTTTGTGTATATTGGTACACTTGATGGTATCCCACAGGTTTCTTAGGCTCTGTTCATTTCTTCATTCTTTTTTTCTTTCTGCTCATGAACCTAGACAATTTCAATTGTTTCATCTTCAAATTCACTGTCATTTTTCTGCCTCTTCCAATCTACTCCTGTTCCCCTTTACTGAATTTTTCACTTCAGTTATTGTACTTTGGAGTTCCAGAATTTCCATTTGGTTCTTCTTTACAATTCCTATGGCATCATTGAAAATCTCATTTTATTTTTATGTTGTTTTTTTGATTTCCTTTAGTTTTTGCTTATGTTTTCCTTTAGTTCATTGATTCTATTTATGGGAGTTGTTCTATGGTCTTTGATTAGTAATTCCAAAGACTACACTCCCTCCGGAATATTTTCAGTCAAATTCTTTTTTTCCCCTGTTACTAGGCCATACAATCCTGTCTCCTTGTATGTTTTGTAATTTTTTTGTTGAGTATTGGACATTCTGAGAATTATTATGTAGTCACCTGGAAATCTGGGTGTCCCACAGTTCAGTCTGCTTGACTAAGAACAATTTAAAAAGGAAGGAAGAAAAGAAAGAGGGTTAGAGACAGAAAGGAAATAAGAAAAGAAAAGAAAATACTAACAACAGGTAAAATACCTGCAAAATAAAGTGCAAGAAAAAAATAACAAGCAGAAAAAAATAATGAATTTCACTGCCTCTCCAAGAATCTTGTTATGTGCTGCTAGGGAGCAAGAGGCTGTTGCTTTTGAAGCCCAAACCTAGTCTAGCATCTCTGCTTGCCCCTCAGGGATAGGCCATCTCCAAAAATGCAAAAGAAAAAGAAGAAAGAAAATCCAAACCACCAACCAAAACAATTTAGAAAGAAAAAGAGAAGATGTCACACTGGCTCTTCATGTCCCTGTAGATGCTGGGCCTGAAGATGCTGCTGCTGATAGAAACTAAGGCTAGTGTTTGTGCTGGGTCTTATGGGAACCAATGGACCAAACAACACAAAAAAGAGGAGGAAGAAACCCACTTATTGAATAAGTGCACTGGGACTTTAAGTCCTGGAAGATGAGACCAGAAGTTGCTGCTACAGAAAGCCAAAACCAAGGCCAGAGTCTATGCTGTACCTTCGAAAGTCTGCAAGATCAAGAAATGACCATACACAGAACACACACACACATACACACATTAGCTCTTTATATCAAGGTGATTGCTCATGAGAGGTTGTAAGTATTGCTGTCCAGTGGGCTGAAATTGAGGGCAGGTTCCTTAACACCTTGTTTAATTTTCTCTTCTATATGGTTGGTTCTATGAATCTACCCCTGTCTCGATAGCGGGTTGTTTGGTCCCCACACATGTAAGTTAAAAGGCTCCTGCATTTGCAATAGCCTTTAGTAGTCACATTCACCACCATGGTTATGTCCATTTTTATCTGGGCTTGCTATTGCTCATCCTTACCTCTACCTTATAGCTACAAGCTTCTCCTCAGCTCACCAGCATCTCCAGGATCAATTGCTATCTACCATACTTGAAAAGTTCCAATTTGGCTGCAGAGATCTGCTCATTTTCGATATCAGGCAGCATCTTCACCTGGAGTTTGGAGGCCAGTTAATGAGTTCCTTAAGAAATCTGCTGCCCTCTGCTCTCTCCCTTACTTTTTATTCTGAAATTCTTCCAGGAATCTCAAAATGATTGCCCTTCCCAAGATGTGGGCATGATGTGCACAATCCTTCTCCGTCAGCTTTCCCCCTTCTTCCTCTACCTCTTACCATGTAAAGACAAACAATCAGAGAAGTATATATCCAGATTTAAATAAAGAAAATAGGGGATTTGCAAAACATATTTTATAGGTCTATTCTCATGTGGTTTTAAATCACATCAAGTTCAATCATTTATTTATTGGAAATAGTTGCAAAGTAATATTTGAACCAAGCAAGAAAATTTAGCCCAGGGACTTGTTTAAATTCAGATTCATGATTTACTTTTCAAATGAAATAGATACAACTAGTGGCAATTGTGATTCTAAAGAGTAATATGACCTGTAGTAACTCATTTCACTTTCTCTTATGGATATACTTGGATTTGTTAGCTCCTATAGACTCTATGGAATGTTCATATATCCCACCTTACTTTCATTATTTCAACCGTGACAAGACAGTTACAAATACATCTTAGAATTTATAACTCTGGACTGAAATGCCCTAAATAAAAACTATATATTTTTAAAAATTCATGTAGAGTTTCTCAGGTCTCAAGAGTAATCATGAAAAGTAGATGCAATGCTTGATTCTTCAGAAACAAAATGCAATAAAATGTGTCAGGAATTATCTCCATCTTTTGTTTATAGATCTCAAAAAAGTCCTTTGGCTATTGTGCATATGGTTAGACAACTTTTTTCAGATATTTTTCATTTTGGCCTACAGATATAGTTAAAGACTAACCCTGTTAATGGACTAAACTATTTCTGAACTTGAATAGGGATATTTTGAGCTGCTTGGTCAAAATCTAAAAGATTTTATGCTTTTAAAAAAGTTTCTGATAAGCCCTTTCCACTCTTTCCCAGGAGTTTAGAATATAATTCCAATTTTATTTTTCAAAACGATCTTCATGTGTCTTTATTGGAAATTGTCACTTCATCAATCCTTTAGCAATAAATTCTTCTTGCGGCTTGACCTCCCTTGTAACTTTTTTGACTTTACAATTCACCCTTTAAGTGGACCTGCCACTTTAGTATCGTCCTTGGTTTAATCCTCTTAAACTCCTGTAAGCAATACATTTTATATATTTTGAACGCTTATTTGAAATGTAAGACATTTATACTATTTTCCATTTCCTAAGCTGCTACTGTAGTGTAGATTCATCATTGACGTTTCTGAAACCGTGGGCTTTTCCAAACAGATTGACCTGCTTGGAAATTGTATCATTTTTTCCCTTCAGTCATCTCACCTGTAATTTCTGTACCTGTTTCCATTCTATATGGTCCTAATTGTGTCCGAAAACCCACCTATGTTTCTTATATGGTGTAATGGTTTGAGTTTGATTTAATTATGAATTCCAAAAATATAGATTAGGTTATGTTTGTGAACTAATCTGTTCATCTGGGCATGATTAAGTTATGAGTAGGGCGTTAACTGCCACGTCAGTGAGACGTTGAGCCCCACCCCTCGGTGGGCGTGGTCTCAAGGATAAAAGGCTAGATAAGAGGCAGTAGAAAAAAGCAGATTGAGAAAAGCAGATTGAGAGAAGAGATTTGGAGGAGATTTGAAAAGCAGTTCTGATGCTGGAGTGAGCCGTTCGCCCGATAGTCTACAGCTGGCCTTGTGGAGAGCCGCAAAGCATAGAAAGCCTCATGGTCTACAGCTGAACTCGTGAAGGAAACAGAAGCTAAGTCCGGAGAGAAACGCAGCCCCGGGAACAGAGGAACCCGGAAGCCTGAACCCTGGAGACGTCGGCAGCCATCTTCCTCCAACACGTGGACTTTGGTGAGGGAAGAAATTTATGCTTTGTGGCCTGGTAACTGTAAGCTTCTACCCCAAATAAATACCCTTTATAAAGACCGACCAATCTTTGGTGTATTTCAAAAGGCGCGCCTGTGGCTGACCAAAACATATGGTAACAAAATTCACCTTGTCTTCCAATGGGTTCATGTTGAAGGCAAGTAAAGCATCAAATCTGGAATTCATAGACCTGGTTTGCATTCTAGGCCCATCATATACCAGCTGTGTGACTTGGGGAAATGACTTCAACATACTCGCACCACGTACTTCAAATAATCGTCAGTGATTCAAAGAGCCCGGTGAGAAGGATGCACAGAGGTTTAGCCACCATCTTTGTTACTATACTAAGTTTATTTAATAAAGGGTCAGAGAACTAAAATGTATGGAGCACCTACTATATGCCAAAGACTGAGCTTGACATTTTATATTTATCCAAAAGTATTGTCATTAAAGTGGCTTCAAGGACATATTGTGAATTATTATTTGCTTATGTATTGTGGAGATCCATTTTGGTATAAATACAAAAGGATGCACTCAGTCTTTTAGCCTAAACAAATCTCAGTTTCCTCATTTGAAAATGGAGATAATGTTACTAACTTTTAGTGTGACCTTTAGTATTAATAAGATCACATAATAGTCTTACACAATACCTCATAAATAATAAGCTCTCAATAAAAGTGAATTAGCATAGTTGTTACATTCAGAGTGGTAGGGTTGGTCAGGCTAATGGGGAGAAATTTTCAGGCTTATCAATAATTTGTGTGCCCTAAACATTTCTAAGGTTATTTGCATATTGGAAAATCTGCCTTGCATTTTGATATTTTCTAAGATATTGAGATTCTCTGTTCAGGAAGATCCACAAAACTCACTTAACCTGTATTAGAGCTGGACTGTTTTATTCACAGAACTAAATAGTTCTCTGAACTGTATTCCCTACACATTTATGGATTTCCCACTTGGGGTTTCCAATCTTCCCAAAGAAACCAATGTGAAACAACTTTGGCAGTATGTTTTAAAGAGTAAAAATATTTTATAATAGTACTTCCAGACTGATGATACATAAAGATATTGTTATGGACACCTTATAAGTATTGAGAGTTTTACCATAAGGAAGCAAATCTCAGTTCCATCAGGAGATGTGACCCCTCCTTGCCCCCAGTCCTGGGAACAAGGGTCCCCACATCAATACTTGAATCAGCTCTCTCCGGCTGCTATTGGAAAATGAGCTTCTTTGATTTATTTTGTACTGTTTTTCAAGTGTTGTTGGAAATATAGTTTTCTTACTTGTCAACTACAATTCCATTGCCTGGGATTTTGAGTATTGTATTTGTGTTTTGTTTGATTGTTTTCAGGCTCTCATTATGGTCTTTATTTGAGGGCATTAGTTTTTCCAATAAGGTTAGCCTTCAAGACATGATGATTGATTTGTTTTTATTGAATCCTACCTAAATAGATGGTTAAGTTAATTACTAATAACCTCTATCTTTTTACATGAATGGATGTAATTCAATTAAGATGAAGGATGAATTAGAACCTGACATTAAATTCATGTTTTTGTGCAACTGAGAATCCCAACTGTTGTTCCAGAGAATTTTGCCATTTTGCACCTATATAAGGGGATACAGAAACGAGGAAGAGAGGTAATATTTTTTAATTCATCATTTCTCAAAGTGTTCTACCCATACCACTTGTACAATAGGAGATGATTTTAGGTAGGACATGAACTTTGTTTTAAAGTATGTATTTAACTTTACGTGTATATGGAAATGCAAATGTCATCTCAATCCTGTTATGTCACAAATATTATTGTTTAATAATTGCAGGGAGACTCCTTAGATTTAAAGTGAATTTATAGAAGAATATTAACTGAATGGCTTAGATAGTATGGGGTTTGAAATTTGATGAAAGCAGTAAATAATTTTGTAAACGATTAGTGAAATCAAATATTCCTAGGAAAGATGCCTTCAAACTCCCAGTTGGGGCTACTCAAGGCAAGGTGGTCATAAAAAGCTCTGGGAAAATGTGTGTGATTGCAAGCTCTGTTCTAGAAGTGGCTGGAAGGAAGTAAAAAGCCACAATCCTGAGGGTGTCCATGAGTGGAGACTGACATTAGATGAACTAAAGACAAAAACTATTAATGTGACATTTATCAGTAGTAAGTAAACAAACAACAAAAAAGAGTTTTATGGTCAAATAAACTAAGGTAAGCAGGCTTTTTGCCACAGGTTTTCTTGGAATTGTTATGATGCTAATTGAAATGTGGGTCATCAAGAGGGGGCTGGAATATAAGCTATTTCCCAGATGCATTTGATCAGGGAACATTTTGCATCACAAATTTCTATTACTATTTCAAAGAAGCTGAATATTGGGGTCAAGGTTTGGTGATTGTCAAAGGAATAATATTTGTGAAAATACAAGTAACAGATTATTATCTTGAACTGCTCAGTGGCAAGGACTACTGTTTATCCATTTCTACATTGCTAGTGTCTAGACCTAGCAAGTTTCAAAAATATATGAATGAATAAAGCCAATAGTTTATCTGATTTAAGATATTAAAAAGTACAGGATGAGGGAGGGGGGTAAATAAATCCTCTTAATTTTGAAATAAATAGAGATACTAACAAGAACATAAAGCAATGGTTTGGGAGACTTTTGATCTTAATATGCAATCTTCATTTTTATTAATTTGTTCATGCCTTTTGCTCTGAATTTAGAACCAAGTATTTCCATGTAGATGTCCCACAAAAACCTTAAATTCAGGTCTAAGACAAAACTCCTCTTGCTCAAATCTGTTTCTCCTCTTTCATTGTCTATTTTAACAAATGACTTCTCCCATTTACAAACTTTATCAGACCTGAAATATTCATTAGTTTGTAATTGTTGTTTCTTCTACCCACAATGCAATTCTCTCTTTCTGCACTCTCTTCTTCTTCTCTTAATATGTTTGGGGCACTACACTGTATATTCAAGAAGCAAAGTTTTCATTATATTTTTATAGGATGAATAAATGAATGGCCACTTCTGAATTATCTTTTATGGTTTAGCTTAGACTATTCTTTGCCCAGCAAAATCTTTCTGGTTTAGGAGATCTTTACAAGTAACCATAGTTATATGAGGGTTACAATAGTATGAAGTACTTATTGGTCTCTATAAATAATACCATTAAATTCCTAGTTTTAGAAATGTTTTTATTAGTTTGAGGAATGTCTTTGCTGTTCATTTTCTAGATATGGCCTCTCTCTACAATTTATACATACATTGCATTTATATCTCTGCAGAAGCTGGGGGCAGGAGTGTCAGAGGAGAGGGAAGTGTTTGCCTGGGAAACCGTAGAGAGTTCAGTAGTATCAACAGAACAAGTGACTCAGGAATATCTTGATGTAGAGAAGTTAATGCACATGGGATGACCACCAAGAACAAGAGACAATCTGTTTCTGGTTGGGTGCTGGTGGCAGTAGGGTGGAAGGATTTTACGTACTTTCCAAGGTCCCATGTTCACATGACAAACACTGTCAGAATGGTCCTATGTGGGGAAAACTAAGTACAAATGTCCTGGTTTGAAACCAAAGGGAGACAAGGCCCTATGTAGGAGCAACTGGCAAGGACCATCATGTGGTGCATTTTTTTCCCTCAAATTCCACAGAAAATGATGTCTGTTAAAAAAGTCCTAGTTAGCAAAATCATAACTATTTTTGGGAATTACATACTATCACAGCTGATTGATTATACCTACCTTCCTGGCTATATACTCCCAGAAACACTTTTTTGCCTATTTAGCAAACATTTCCAGCATCTATTATATGTTAGCCACTAGTCTTTTTGATACAAATGTGAACAAGATGGACACAATCCCTGCTTGCATGAAACTAACAACCAAGTAGTTTAAAACAAACAAAAATTTCAATTCCTTGGCTGATATTTCCCTTTTCTGTTAATCATATATTCGATGAGAATGGAGATTTTTTCTGATTTTCTTACCTCTCTATGCATAGTGCCTGTCACATAGTAAGTAGTGCTTTATAAAGGCATATTAAGTAAATGTTGAATTAAATTGAAAAAAATGTACAGATAGATGTTTCAACATATTAAAATTAATAAAGAGTTATAGATATATGCTTTTCATACAGATAAATTCCACCCGGTATATAGCAAAACAGAAAAAGTCAATTCATATGATCCACTGACTGTATGCCCTTCTATTCCAAAGGAAAATGTTGAGTTGAAGATAGTTCTTGGGCTAGATACCATGATGACTGGAGACTTGATAATTTCAGATATATCTGTAAAATGAAGCCATTTTTTAACTCAAAGGCTATCAAAACAAGTAGAAAGTGTACACTAAATCTGAACTTCCTCTAAATAACTACATAGTAATTTTTCCTGGTGATGGCAAATTATTCTATAAAATTTGAAGCCTAACTTTTTTTGGGTCACTTTGAAATCCTAAAGACATTGTCCAAAGCATTGGAAATATGTTTGGGCTTTCTAAGGTTGGGCAGAAAATCAGTGAATTCTGGTGGTAGCCTCTCTCACAAAAGGTCAGAAGGAATTTGAAATCAGTTTCTTTCAGACTTGCATGTGGATTCCAGAATATCCCACTGGACTTCAGTTCTTTGTGGGTGGGGGAGGGTGATAAGCTGCCTTTTTTAAAAAACAAAACAAAACAAAACAAACCTGACCTTTCCTATCAAGACAACCCAATACAGGATGGTTGAGCAACTACTCTCAATTTGGTCCTTGTTCCTGTATCCATACTTTACAAATTCAGGAATCAATCTTCCTACCCTGGTTCATCTTGTGTTAAGTGGGGTCACCTTCACTGCTGCATATGTTTGTCTGTGTATCCCTAACAGCTAAATAAGGAGCTACAGCACCCGCTTGGAAGCCTTTAGTCTCCAATTCTAAATGTTGATATCTCACCTCAGTCAAGGAAGAAAGCCAAAGGAACCTATTAGAATGATGAAAACTCAGATCAGAAGAACCCTTTAATAACGCTTATGCAGGACTCCCTCAAATTCCTGAAGTCCTCTTCAGAATCACTTTCATGAGGTCATCTAATCAGCACAGAAATAGGTGTTTGAAAAGTTCTCCTTAGGACAATCTGTACTATGCCTTTCTGTAATTTACTTCTTGTCCCATTTCAATTATTTGCATCTACAACTGACAAGTTAAATTGTCTTATATGTCAGTCTTTAAATATCCTGCTCTACCACCACTATTACTAATGCCATTACCAAGCACTCCTACTATCAAACAACATTCGTTGGACAATTACTGCATGCCAGATACTGTTCTAAGGTATTTACGTGCATTATCTCCTTAAGTATAACTGTCTCATAAATTAGGTAAAGTTGAAGTCCTTTTATGATACCTGATCAAATCCATTTATTTAATTGAAATAGGAGCATCATTTAAAAGGACACATAACCTAGACATTTTATTTTAGCTTAAATATATAAATAAAGATGTGTTGCATTTGCCAGGCTCTTTAAATAGGGCCATACTTTTCTTTGAGTATGTTTCCACTGATTGGAGCTCATGTAAGTTTTTTCACAAGGCACCCTCACAGAACTAACACTGGAATTTCTAATTTCAGTTTATTTAAAGAGGAACAAATACTTCAAGGGAAATTTAAAGGAATTTAGGTTCAGACACTTTTTATACAGATAACCCCAGCATCTAATTCATCACAGTTTTTTTCTCTCCCTTGTGGCTAAAAAAAAACCTCCATTTTTCCCCTTGCTTTCAATAAGGGGGAACATTTTTTATTTTTGTACTCAAATTCTAATGGTTTCTAGATTATTTAATTAAATTTCATAATGAGACTATCAGGTACAATTGTCATCAACATGTTTGTAGGGGGAAAATGGAAAAAACTGAATCTGGTGAGTGGAGAATTAAACTAGTGGGGATACAAGTGTGGAGTGTGTGATGGGTTGGTTCCCAAGAGTACACTTTAGCCAAAATCGCTCGTGAAGGTTGGATGTCACGCTGTGCATTTTAAGAGGGGTTGGAGAGCTCTAATTAAGTCCATCCAGTCAGTTGATAAAACTTAAATTGCCCAACATCTTAAGCTGATTGATGGGAAGGCCAAGAAGAAAGCAAAGGTGTCTGGCCTCAGAAACCATTTCCTAGCTATCACACTATACCATGACTAGCATATGTTTTCTTTTTAAACAGCTCTTAAATTATTCCCATCCAAATTGTACTTTCCAGATCCTTCACAGTCTGTTCTGCCTTCTATACAGGCTTTGTTATAGACAATATAGTGGCCTCTTTTATTCATAAATTCATCATTTCTTGGTTGCTAGGTGCTCAGAAAGTCATGGCCTTCTGTTGTCCAATAACATCATAAAGAGTGCATGACGGTGTAATTACAAAACATGGTTTCCACTACTGCTTACTTGAATCATAACACTGTTTCTTGTGAAACACATCCAAAAGTTGGCAACCAAAAATGAACATCAACCAGCCCACTCAATTCCTGCTCATGTATGTAGTTTTCTGCCTGCATGGTCCCCATGCACTAATAACAACTTCACTTTCTTGCATTGTTGTATGTGCAGATGAGTCAAATTGATTTCTGTTCCACCATTTTTTTGGGCAATCATAGCAGCTTTTTCTCTATGAGCCTCTCTTGTTACAAAAATGTATAAATGGAGATAATATTTACTTTAATAGAGGTTCTGTGACTCTCTCTCTCTCTCTCTCTCTCTCTCTCTCTATATATATATATATATATATATGTATATCCTAACATAGAACCTGGCACGTGATTAATGAAAAATACATGTTACCTATTTTTAGCATCATTGCCACTAAAGATTATATCTGTTGTCACTCTAGGAGCTTTTAATCCCTCCCAGTTACTTTTTATGATTTTGTATGGTTACTCTGTGGTTATGTAGCCATATTTTCTCTATTTCTTGGCTAAGCTATGAGAAATGAAGTTTGGGAGCAAGCCAGGTTAGTTAGGCCAGTAATTTATTAAGGAATGGTGAGAAGCGAGAGAAAATAACAGGTCATGGGTCCCAAGGTAGAGAGGACAAGGCTGAAGAGTGATAAAGAGGGCTGATTTACAGACTACAATTCCCCATTATAGATTATAAATCCACAGGTTTACTTGCATATTGATCCAGGAAGGGGGCAAAGAAGGCCAGAGTAGAGGGCAAAAGGCAAGAACAGGGGCCAAAAGGTAAGAGAGGGCAAGTTTGACCTTTGCACTTGCCTTTTGAACCATTAATTATTCTGCCC
>PVKH010019775.1:0-14759 GCA_004027955.1 Chaetophractus vellerosus | reverse complement strand
TAATGACAGTTCCATCATTCCAGTTGCTCAAAATAAAAACCTGAGCTCTCCTCTTTTACTCACTCCCACATTCATTCAAACAATCCCCCCACCCTGTTTTTTTTTTTTCTACTTTCAGATTTTGCAAAATGGCACTGTTTTACCTGCTTACACCACCACCATTTTGATCCTAATCAACAAAATCTCTCACAGGATTTTTATGTGTTACTGGTATTCTTGCTTCCATCCTTGCCACTCTCCAAGCTATTCTCAAACAAACAGCCACGAAGCACCTTTTAAATGTAAGAAACTGAATTTCACTTTCCTCACATCCCTCCTATGGCTCCCAGTCCCAGTTAAAATAAAAATGAAACATTTCACAAAGACCTCAAAGGTCCTAGTCCATCTGACCTGCATTAGCCTCTCAGAGCTCGTCTCCTAGATTTTCTCCCTCATTTACTCTGCTCCAATTACATGGGTGCCCTTGTTTTTCATCAAGCATACCAGATACGCTTTTCCCTTAGGCCTTTTGTAAAAGCCAAGTACAAGGAGGTATAATTTACTTGCAGTGAAGTTCTCCCTTTTCAGGGACTACAGTTGTATGATTTTTTTTCAAACTCACAGTTGTGCAACCATCACCACAATCAAGACTCAGAACATTCTGTCACACCAAAAAGTCCTCTCGTGCCGTTTTGTAGTCAATCCCTTCCACAACCCCCAGTCCTTGGCAACCTCTGGCTTATCCTCTGCCTCTATAATTTTGTCTTCTACGTCATTTTATATAGATGGAATCATTTGATATGTAGCCGTTTGAGTCTGGTTTCCTTATCTCACCATAATGCATTTTGGATTCATCCCTGTTTTGTTCAGTAGTTTGTTTCTTTTCATTGCTGATTCTCCATTGTTTGGAGAATCACAGTTTGTTTACTGACTTATCATTTGATAAATATTTGAATTAATGCTGGTTTGTGAAGATTATGAATAAAGTTGCTATAAATCACTTTAGGCTGGCTGTTTTCTCTGCTTGTAATTCTTTTTCCTGGTATATCTTCATGGCTTACTACTCATCTCCTACAAATATTTGCTTAAATATCTATCACATCTTCAATGAGGCCTTATGTGGAGAACATACCCTAAGGCGAACCTCAATAAGTCACAATATTATATATACATTATATCCTCTTCCTTTAAAGGTGGATGGAACTTGTGAATTATTTCTGTCTTAAAGAATATGCAAAACGTGATGGGAAGATGCTTTATTGATCAGATTGCTTTATCTATGTTGTGTTATATTAAGACTCCCTCTTAGCAAACTGAGAGAGAGACTTTCCCTTTCTGTCTTTGAAGAAGCTGTCATGTTGTAAGAGGGCTTGTGAGAAGGCCATATAGCAAAGAAGTGCAGGAGGCCTCTCTCTGAGAGTGTGCCCTGCTGGTAGCCAGTAAGCAGCCAGGCACAACCACAAGGAAATTAATTCCCCCAGCAAAGTTAGAGAGCTTGAAAGAGGATCTTCTCCCAGTGAAGCCTCCAAATGAGTACACAGCCTAGCTGACACCTAAATTGCAGCCTCATGAGCCTCAGAGCAGAGAACAAGGTGCCTGAAACATGGAACCTGTGGAGTCCTAAATGTATGCTGTTTGAAGCTTCTAAAGTTGTGGTAAAATGTTAAACAGCAATAGTGAAGTACTATACCTTCCATAGTGACTCTATTTGAAATTGCCATCTTTCCCCTGCCACACGCCCTGTAACCCTCCCTGCTTAGCTTTGTTTCATTCACAGAACTTTTCATTATCTACTGTAATATACACATAACATATCCTTTATTGTCTATTTCTCATAACTAGAATACATATTTCATGAGCAAAGCGGAGATTTCGTCCTCTTTTGTCAAGCTGTATCAATTGCTCCTAGAATAGCACCTGACACATGATGGGCAGTCAGTAAGATTAGCTGAACAATAAATGCATATATAACATGGTAAAATCAGCCTGACCTGAAGGTTAGTCACCTTGAATAGCATATAGGAGAGTAAATACAGAAGATAAGTCACAAGGCTTGTTCCAGGAAATCTGGTTCCAGTCAGTCCTGCTTCTGCTCCTTATATGACTGTGGCCAAGGTTCCAGAATTTGCTTAGCTTCAGTTTTATCGTCTCTAATTATTGATAATAATACCAGCCTTGTCTTTTCATAAGTCTATCTTCACGCTCAAACAAGGTAATATATATGTGCATGAGTATGTGTCTAATACTGCTTAATAATTATAGGGAAGAAAATTAATTCTAAATGGAGAAATATAGGCACTTAAACCATAGGTAAAATATTTCAACTCCCATAGTAAATTAATGAATTAAAAGCAATAAATTAATGATAATTCACTTATTGACTATCAATTTAAAAATAATGCTACCCAACATTGGATATGTTATATACTCTCATATACTTTGAGGGAGTGTAAAAATGGTACAATTTTTGGACAGCAGTTTAGAAAACATCAAAGGCCCCCAAAAGTGCATCTCTGTATCTTTTATGTCACCAGTTCTGTTTATAGGAATCTATTTTATGGATGTAATCCGACAAGTATACGAATGTGCACATATAAGGATGTTTATGAAAGTTTGCTTTGGAATTGTAAAACAATGTAGTTGACCTAAATGTGTAGGCATAGACTGAGTCACAGTTTTTTGTGTGTGCTTTCTTGTACTTGGTCTAAATCTATGAGTTCTGTCTCTGTCTCTCATTTCTCACACTTATTAAACCTTTGCTGATCACTCAACTCTTATCGTCTAACCTGAGGCCAGCATAACTTTCCCAGCTGACCAACTACATGGGTTTCCTGAGACTGTATTTGAAGATTCATGTGGTTTTATTTGTGTTGCCCTAGTAACATTTTGATTTTCTTTAAAATGTACATGTAAATCAATGAGAAATTAGAGTAGACCCCCTAAGAAGGTATTATAACCAATGGCTAGTGGTTCTCTATGCTTTGCAATTCTTTACTTGCACATAAAAAAAGCATATTTGAATAATACACTATAGTACATTATAATTTCTTTTGCAATGTAGTGGCTAGACCACATTCCCCCACAAATTCCTTTTTCACACTTTTCTAATTTTTTAATCCTTTCTGACTGCCATTCCTGTCTTGAAATTCATCACCAAGAATTTCTTTCTAGTTATTCTCAATAAAACATTAAGGAAGATATAAAAATAATATTGGTATTTCCACAAGCTGCATCTGTACTGTTCTTTACATTTATTTGTGTGGAATTTACTTTTTATTCATTCCATGTGGTTTCTATATTTTCTTTCTCAAAATGACTGTACTAGATATCAAACATGATGTGAAACTTTATTTTTTGCTGCAGAAAATTTTAAGAAAGGATATTAAGACTGTTAAAGTCTAACCATAAAAGACTCTAAAGTATTTGACCTGGTTTATCAGTTCTGAAGCTGATTATTACCTAAACATTAGACAACCTCTTTTACTTTAATATCAGGAGTCTGTCACTAAGATAAGAGAAGTGCTTTGTGTAGGAGATCAAAACCAACAGGCACACTTGGACGTAGCTTGTTGCTTCTTCACAGCCTCTGTAAGACTGGAATTAAATTTATAGTCTAAATACACACAGTTCACTAAAATAACATTTAGAGGCCAATTCCAGCCATTTCTATCAGTCAATTATATCACGGATAACACAACAACAGAAGAGAATTAGCATTTGATAATTGACTGACTCCCTGATGTTCAACTATTAGGTCAATGGAAACAGATTAAATCAAATCATAATGGCTAATTTGGATCAGTAGATAGTGAAAGTCTTAGAATGTCACAAAATACTTTCTTTAGAAAAGAAATTGCTTTTCCTTAGAAGCATTGTACTTTTATGTTACTAATGAAATTTAAGCCCTCTGTTTTTCACTCTTTATTATTTACATGAAACTTGTTCATTATATATGTACATATATGTAATAGAAATTAACTTTTATCCTAAATATTTATTAAAAAGAATCAAATCTGTCTGTCTTATATGTTGGCTGCAACTTCCCAAAGGAATCAGTAGGAAACACATAACCTCCTCTTGTTGAAAGAAAACTATAAATAAGAATAATCTTTGAAAATCAGCTTCTTTCATTAGTATTATAACAAATTTGTTTGGATTTGTTTCAAAGGTGTAACTCGTTAATTCTTTTATAAGTTTATTTTGGAAGACTTAGTTTCTAATTCTTTTCAAATTCTCCTTTAGCTTCTTCCTCCTACCACCCCAAACTGGCTCACCTCCCTTGACTGACTGTCTCTTTCTTACAGTGGCAGGCGGTATATCTCAGAAGAGGTAATGAGTAGCCCATAGGTCCTTTAGTGGCCAAATCAAATAAATCACCAATTCTACCTTTGTTCCTCATTGCAATTGCCTCAGAGAAGGCTCTCAGTACTTCTTACTTGGATTATTTCGGTATACCTATGGATGTTCTTGTCTTTAAACTTGTTTTCTGTGGCAAAATTTCATGCACATTGAGGCCAAGTTATTCTTGATAATGTTGAAACCTTATCATAGAATTACATGGTTTAAAATCCTTCAATGATTCCTCCAGTCACACTTTCTTAATATGATAGAAGATTCTCTCATGATTTAGCTGGACCTATAATGCCTCAGTTTTCACCATTTCCCCCCAATATATGCTGCTCCAGCCATCATTTTCTAAATGCATTTTTTTTTTTTGGAGAATATCAACACTCCTATTTCTATGTTTATACAAAACTGTTTATTTCATCTGAAATACCCACTCACTCCCAACACTCAATCTTTTTAGGCTAATTATTTTTTATCCATTAAAACAGAGCTCAGATGTCACTTCCTCCAGGTAGCCTTCCTTGTTTATTTGTGTGTTTTGGGCACCCCTATATCTCCTTACATGGCTCTATAAGAATATCTCAACCTATGATTGCACTCTTATCTCTTCATGGGTTTGTTCTTTACCGATTTCTGAGGAATGTACATAAATATACACAAAAACACACACAAAAACACATATACTTTTGCCCACACATATACTTACAGACACACCAGATAAGGGAAAGAATATTTAAATTTTTCCTCTATCCCAATCATTTAGCAGAGTGACTGCTACCTGTTCTTAATAATTGAATGTTAAATAAGTCTTGAGGATATTACTTCAAATCTTTAAGAAATAGATATGACTATGAATACTTAAATATTAGGTAAAAATTTTTTTCTAAATACCATTCCTCACTTTCTTGCCCTATTTTACTCTAATTCCAGATTTGTTTTTAAAGATCATTAGGTAATTTATGCATATATTAAATTTTTGCTATTTTTAATAACCAATCTTTACAGATTTCTGATAGAGACATCTTTTGTCTGTGAATAAACTCCTTCTCCATAAATATATCTATGCAAATGAGAACTCTCAAAATATCTTTGTATAAATATAAAAATAATTATTCTAGAGAAATAGCACAGGTATATATATGTATATATGGATATGGATATAGATATAGATATAGATATAGATAGATAATAGATATACTTTATATACATAAGCCTTCCATAAATCCCATCAATTAAAATATTGGAGATTATATTAAGCTTATACTATAGTATTTTGTAGGTTAAGCAGATACAATTCAGAATTACCAGGATTCTCATATTATTTCAATAGAATCACTGGCTAGCATACTTAATATTTGAGTTAGAAGGAAAAATCCTAATTTGTAAAATCTAAATGATTCACATAATTCAGATAGTATTAAGTATTTAATATGATATAAATGCATATAAAACCCTCTGGCATATATCAGTCAATAAAATTAGTAAGACTCTGTTCAATCTCCATCACTTCATTAAAATGTGATTTGTGTATGTCTCAGTCTTAGAGTACTCCTATATGACTTTGATTACATGTTCTGTGTTACAACCACAAACATGAGCTTTCCAGAAAAGAAAGAATAGTACTTTAATGATTTAATAGTTACGTGTTATCTCCATTAAAGACCATAGTGAAAATGTTTGGAGCCTGGAGCCTCTTTGCTGCATAATTATACTGCATAATTTCTGTGCAAGCCGACACGCTCAACCTAGATAATGACCTTCTTTAATACCTATGAAAAATAATGCCCAATAAAATAAGAATGTCCAGAAAAACAATCTTAATTTTCTTCCAATATTTTGAATTATTGGGAAACATGCTTAGTTATTTGATGGAGGGAATTTATTGGTTTTAAATCACATCAGTAGAGGTAATTTGCATTATGGGTTAACAAGACTTTTACTCTTCAGAAAATATGAAAAGGATCAGATACCTTTCTAAGAAAGGACATATCAAAATATGATGGAACTTATCAAATATAGCTGAAATAATCAAGTGAATTGAATTTGTTTGAAAATTAGACATTTAGAAGAATCTAGCACTCCATCTGAATTACACAGGCAGAGAAACTTAGCAGGCAACAAACAGTGAAAATAGAGGAAAGTTTTTAATTCCTATTACCTAAGTCATGATGATATCTTTTAATATAGTGTAATAATATACTTTTGTACTTTTATAAGGCAGAAGTGCAAGAAAACATTTTCATTAGAAGTGGATTGTCACGAATGTTGTATTTTCCTTAGATGAACTTAAAGATCATGTCTTTAAAATTCCAACAACAATGATAATAACTTTAAAATGCCATAGATGCAAATACTATTGTTTATTTCCATATTTTTCAATAGAGGCTCAAAGAACTGAAACAAAGGGAATTTGCTCGAAATGTAGCATCTAAATCCAGGAAAGATGAAAGAAAACAAGAAAAGGCACTCCAACGCCTGCACAAGCTGGCCGAGCTAAGAAAGGAAACTGTATGGTGAGTGTGCAATGAAATGTTAGGTTTTATTAAAAATGAAAAAAAGAAAAATGGAAGATAAAAATAAGGGGCACAAATCTATTTATATCTATACCCAGAATAAGGCACATACGTTTTTATGGCTTTCTGTGGCATGTAGATTAGAATGTAGATAGTAATTTTAATTTGAATTTTATGCAAAAACCTGTTTAATGCATATTTCAATAAGAAGCGAAAATTATTGTAATTTTAGTTTGTAAAAAATTGATTTCACATTATGCTCCTTTTTAAACCATGTTAGTTGAAAGCTATTCAGTTTCTTGGTTCAATTTAAAACATTTGATTGAAAAAGAGAGCAAGGCACCATCTCTTTTCAAAGAGAAAATCTTAAGGCAGCCAGAGTTGAGGGCTGGGAATGAAATTGGTGTCATTTATATCTTGAGTCATACCCAGAGAGTCATTACAGTTCTTTAAAGTTTTTTATTAAACAATGGTGCCCTCATTTAGAAAGCACCTTTTTTATACCTCCACAGTCCTCAGTTTGGAGTTAGCGCTTCACATTAACCTGACTACTCTCAAGCAAGAAAACCCATTTTCTTCATCTGAAACAGTTTACACAAAAGCAACCTTGCCACTTAATCATATCAGCATTCACAGGCTTTATTTTCTTTAACTGTAGTTAAAAACTGAATAATATTATTTCTTATAATTAGTTTACTGTTCACCATTTTATGAGTCTTTGATTTAATATTTTTTAAATTTTATTGGTTTATAATAAAATGAAAAAATGTTTGACATTTATATATTTGTAAAGTTATGTTTTAATATGTTTTGTAATGTGTTCATTAATTTTATATTTAAAATTTATTATGTATTTAGTTTCATTAACTATTTTATTTTATGGCTTCTGAACTTATGACTTACAACTCAAATAGATTTTTTAAAACTATATTTTTATTGAAGTGTCTCATTCATACATGAACATATATAAGCAGTAAGTGTATAATAAAAGCAGTGAACTTACAAAAAAACATGCGTAACATCATACAGGGATCCCATACATCGCCCTTCCACCAACACCTTGCATTGTTGTGTTACATTTGTTACAAACTATGCAAGAACATCATCAAAATATTACTAATAACTATAATCCATATCTTACATTTGGTGTATTTTCCCCTCGACCCACCCTATTTCTATAAACAAATAATCTTATTGATACATATTAATAAAGCATACAATTTATCCAAAGTGTACAATCAGTGGTATTTGGTATAATCACATAGTTGTGCGTTCAGCACTTCAATCATTATTAAAGCATTTTCATTATTTCTATAACAATAATAATAAACAAAAACCAGACAAACAAACAAATAAGGAAATTTCTTCCCTCTCAATCTCTCTGTTTCCCCTGCCATACATAGCTGCTATTTCTGGCTGTTCTTGAACAATTATCTATTTGTTTATTAAACAGTTTGAATGAGATATATTTGCATACCATATGATCCATCCAAATTGTATAAACAATGGCTTTTTTTTAAGCTGTTGGAAAGTCCTTTTTTGTAAAATTGTAAAATAAACAGAAAAATAGATGGAAAGAAATTAAAAATTTTAAAAGAGAGTGTAAATCCAGGTTAGATTTAATATAATCAATTCTAAGAAAAAGAAGATAGTATAGCAACAAACAATTATAAGTGTAAATAATAATTCTAATATAATAGAAATTAATTATAACATAATTCTAATTCTTATAGCTCTAACTATTGGACATAGTAATCTCTAAGAATGCAATAAATTATTGGTTTAGTTATTTAATTTGAGTTTTTCTGCCTCATAAAATTGAGTTGGCATATTATTATCTGCTGTAATTCATTCCAATAAGATGTTAAGAATTCTCAAATAGATTTTTAAGAAAGACCTAGTTTTTTGAACGATAATTTGGAGAACTTATATTTGAAATTATCTTTAAGATAAAAAATAGAAAGAACCTGTATGCTTCAGATGCAGGATAGAATAAACTGTAACTGGACAGGTAAAAGTTCACAACTCTTGAACTTTGACCTGCTTCTAACAGTAAGCAGCTATTAAACGTGATCAGTGTAATAATGCAGGCCTTAGAATTCAATACAAGTCAATGTTATAAAAAGACCATTTTTTAGAGTGTCCTAATATCTCTCAATAAATAAACCCTCTCTGATAATATACTGATTAGCTTTAAGAGGATTGTAGTATGTCAAAACATTATTTGAGTTATCAAAAATTAGAGAAATAAAAGTGAAATCTCAATGTACTTGTTATCCTATATGGAACTGTTAAAAACAAGCATAACCGCATTGAATACAAGTATAAGAATGGATCTTCAAATATGCAGTTATACCAACTAGATAGTTTTACTTGATTGGACGTTAGGTTGGTGCAAAAGTAATTGCAGTTTTGCATTGTTGAAAATTGCTGTTTGATATTGGAATACATTCTTAAATGTGTTTAAGTTATACATCATTTTAATGTACATTTCTCACTTTATTTATTTTTGCTAATGACTTATTACTTGCTGCTTATTTTATATTTATTTTGGACTATGGAAATGATGTTAGACAAAAAGCAAATTCGAGGATTTTCTTATTTGAGTTCAAAATGGGTCGTAAAGCAGCGGAGACAACCACATCAACAGCGCATTTGACCAGGACCTGCTAACAAACGTACAGTGCAGTGGTAGTTCAAGAAGTTTTGCAAAGGAGATGAGAGCCTTGAAGATGAGAAGCGTAGTGGCTGGTCATCAGAAGTGGACAATGACCAATTGAGAGCAATCAATGAAACCGATCCTCTTACAACTACAGAAGAAGTTGCTGAAGACCTCAATGTCGACCATTCTATGGTCGTTCGGCATTTGAAGCAAATTGTAGAGGTGAAAAAGCCTGATAAGTGGGTGCCTCATGAGCTGACCGAAATTTTAAAAAAATCATCGTTTTGAAGTGTCAGCTTCTTTTATTCTACGCAACAACATGAACCATTTCTTGATCTGATTGTGACATGTGACGAAAGTGGATTTTATACCACAACGCTCAGTGGTTGGACTGAGATGAAGCTCCAAAGCACTTCGCAAAGCCAAACTTGCACCAAAAAAAAGGTCATGGTCGCTGTTTGATGGTCTGCTGCCGGTTGATCCACTACAGCTTTCTGAATCCCGGCGAAACCATTACATCTGAGAAGTATGCTCAGCAAATTGATGAAATGCACTGAAAATTGCAATGCCTGCAGCCACATTGATCAACAGAAAGGCCCCAATTCTTCTCCACAGTAACGCCGGACTGCATCTCTCACAACCAATGCTTCAAAAGTTGAACGAATTGGGCTATGAAGTTTTGCCTCATCCGCCATATTCACCTGACCTCTTGCCAACCAACTACCACTTCTTCAAGCATCTTGACAACTTTTTGCAGGGAAAACACTTCCACAACCAGCAGCATGCAGAAAGTGCTTTCCAAGAGCTTGTTGAATCCCGAAGCATGGACTTTTATGTTACAGGAATAAACAAATTTATTTCTCACTGGCAAAAATGTGCTGATTGTAATGGTTCCTATTTTGATTAATAAAGATGTGTTTGAGCATAGTTATAATGATTTGAAATTCACAGTCTGAAACCGCAATTCCTTTTGCACCAACTATATAATAAATGAAAAATTATGCAAGTTATAGAGTAATTGTTAATGTCCTATAAGTAGCATTTGAAAATGTAAATTCTAACACATTAAGGGAATTAGAGTTAATAACTTATATATCAAACAATACCTCTTATCTGAATTATTCTATTCAGTACAATGAATATGTATGTATATATGATTATGTATGTATATATGATTATGTATGTGTATATATGATTTATGTATACATATATATGTGATCTTTTCATTAATTGTATGCTTTTAAAGGTGTACAAAATTGAAAGTAGTACAATTTCTTACTATCAGACTAGGCAGCACCTTGTGTGCTAATTTAGATTAAGAAATTATTCAACTAACAGAATTTGGTACCATTTATACTTTCTGAGAATCTGAATATTGAGAAGAGCAAATTTTGCACAACATTGTTTTGTAAGGGTAAGGCTGATATTTAGAAATTTCTTATATTTATCTGCTAGATAATACAGTTCCTTTAATCAGAACTCACTATTTGTACTGTACTATAAGGTAATTTTCATTTTAAATAAATAGCTGTTATCCTATATTTACAATATATTATGATATAATTTTATAACTTCATTGTAATTTTTAAATTTTGAGTATAATAATTCCAAAAGATTCAAAGTTCTTGTGACCTGGTATTATTTCTTATTTACCTTGCATCACAGCACACTGCCTGGCCTGTGGTAGTCTGAGTGAAAGTTGGTTGAATTGATTTGTTGAACTGAATTCCCCGCCCTTCTGAAGCCATGATATTTTAAATATCCTTTATATTCTCTCTATAGTATGAATGATGTTAAATATTTGTGAATCAAATGCAATTTTATTTTTGCATATTTTATAATACCCCAATATATCAATGAAGAGGTCATGGGGTCCAAAATGTTGGTCAGGAAGCACTGGTGGAGAGCAGAGGACAGTCTATGATATTGCTGTTAGCAGTTATGAAAGTAATTTCTAAACAATATCTCCAGTTTATCCCCAACAATAACCAATAAATAAATGACATTGTAGCACTAAGGAAAGCAATAAACAGAGAGTTGTATTTTCTCTTACAAAGATTTAAAATTTTGAAAAAAATTATCTTAAAGATATTTCAAAAATGCAAGTGTTTGGATATCTTTCCTCAAAAGTGTACTATCTAACATAAATTGTCGTTTCTTTTTGTAGTGCTCCTGGAAGTGGCCCCATGTTCAAGTCAACAACTGTTACCGTGAGAGAAAATTTTAATGAAATTTCACAAAGAGTTGTTGTGGGTTCAGTTAATAACCAGGAAGATTTAAAATATACCTTGATTCATAGTGAAGAAAATACTAAAGATGCTACTGCTGTTGATGCAGATCCAGAAAGCACAAATACTTATAAAGCCAAAAATAGCCAGATTGGAGATCAAGCCCTGGGAATTCACAGGCACAAAATTGGCTTTTCTTTTGCATTTCCAAAGAAAGCATCTGTGAAGCTGGAGTCTTCAGCTGCAGCGTTCTCTGAGTACAATGATGATGGCTCTGTGGAAAAAGAATTTAGCAGAAAAAGTAGATTTGTCCCCGGTGCTTGTCATCTTCAACTATCTTCACCAGCAGATGGGCTTTTGAGTTCTGAGGAGAAAGCTAACTCCTTTCATTCACCAGAGGGAATGTGTGCTGACAAGGAAGAAACTCCTCAAACTCAAGAGATGAAAGAAGAGTCTAGTATAAAAGATACATTATTATTACCTTCACTTTGCCAGCTTCAACTCCCTGTATCTACTGGTGCAGATAATTGTCAAAATTTGGTGCCATTAGCAGATCAGACACCACAGGAAGAGAATATTAATGATGACATGCCTATGAATGGGAACAATTCTGAGTTGTTAGGCAGTAAAACCACAGTTCTTGATATGCCTAGTGTTTGCTTATCTTTGCAAACTAATACAGAGGAAACTAAGAACAATGATGCTTCCACAATTGAAACTGAAAGTAAAAATCATGGTCCTGAAATTTTGGCCCCTTTAAATACTGAGGAGCACAATATAACCTTACAGGAAAAAACAGATTTATATAAAAAGCAATGTAAGCCATTTGTACCTGTGCTCAACAAACATGGATCCACAGTTCTTCAGTGGCCAACAGAAATGCTGATTTACACGACTACTGAACCATCAATTTCCTATAGTTGCAATCCTCTCTGTTTTGACTTCAAGTCCACTAAAATAAGCAACAATCAAGATAAAAATAAACTGTTCTTAAATGACCTTTGTTCCCACAAGAAGGGAGAGGACATTTGTAAGACACCAGTGTCAGAGTGCAAGGACACATGTGTTGCAGGGCCCACTGATTCTGAAACTGTATGCAGCAGAAATGAATATATCCAAATCACTCCTCTTTTAGCTGAAGATACTCTCTCTAAGAGTTGTGATTCTGAAAAGAATGAGAATAAGGGTCTGAGGTTCAAAAATATTTCCTGTAGGATCAGGAAAACAGAAAGACATAATTTTACAAAAAATCAAATAAAACAGGGCAGTCTGGATGAAAAATACAATAAAATAAGGTTGAAAGATACTCATGAACACTGGTTTCATAAAAGTAGAAGAAAGAAAAAAAGAAGAAAATTATGTCGACATCATCATGGAGAGAAAGCCAAAGAATCAGAATCTCATTTCAAAATGGAAATGGAGAATAGTTACACTGATACAACGAGGGAAAGGCTACTGGAAATAATTTCAGGTAAACAGTATTTAGCTGCAGAACAGTTATTAGAATCACATCAATTACCTGATAAAAGGCCCAAATCAACATCTAAGTACCTAAGAGAAAATGAAGAAATGTGTCAAAACTGGAACAACAAATACAAAAATAATGATGTTATCAGTTCCAAAAACCACTATAGAAAGAACACAATTGTTTTAAATGGACAATCAAATCCAACAATGGTGTATCCTGGGAAACATAATTTAACATACTCCAGAACTTTCTGTAGTAGGAAAGCCAAAAAGTCAAGCTTCAGTCAGGATCACAAATGTTTAGCTCTTCAAAATGATGTGAAATGCATGAGTCAGAATCAGGCTATTAAAAGAGGTTATAATTCTCTCATCAATGAATCAGAAAGAGTCCATCGAAAACGTAGACAAAATTCATATTCTTATTCTTCAGATGAAAGTTTAAATCGACAGAATTATTTACCAGAAGAAGTTCTGAGGTCATCGAGTACTTCATTTTCTCCCTCTAAGCCTAAAAAGAAACGGAGGAGAAAAAGAAGCAGATTCCACACTGGATCTGAAACTTTGGAACTCAAAGAGAATACTGATTTTCCTATGAAAGAGAATTCTTCCTTAAGTAACCTGGATGACATAATGTGTAAAGACAAAAAAGAGGAGATGAAACCACAAGAAATTACAAAGACTGAAAATAACTCAGAAGAAACAGTTCAAGTAGAAAACAAACTGACTTTGCCCCCAAGCAATCCCCTTGCTTCTGAAAACAGTGGTGAAACTGAGCATTTGGTAATGGAGACCACTTCTGGTGAATTTTCAGAGGTTTCCAATGATCCCACCACATCTGTCTGTGAACCTAGTGTCCCAAGAAAAGTAGCAGTTGATAATACCTTGCCTGAACGCAAAGAAAGATGTGAGACCCTAAATATTAATGAAAAGCAAACTCCCTTTAAGGTGCCCAACATTGAAAAGAACTTTAGACAGTCACAGCCTAAATCCTACCTTCGTCATTGTGAACTGGCTGAGACCCTTCCACAAGGAAAGATGAATGAAACATCAACAGAGTGGCTGCGGTATAATTCAGGAATCCTCAACACACATCCACCATTACCATTCAAAGAAGCACATGTCGGTGGTCATACCTTTGTAACAGCTGAGCAAATCCTGGCTCCATTAGCTTTGCCAGAACCAACATTATTAATCCCACTAGAAAATCCTGACAAATTCAAAGATCTACCATGTGAGGCATACCAGCACATTATACAGCCCAACATGCTGGCCAACAAAGTCAAATTTACCTTTCCTCCAGCTGCCCTCCCACCCCCTAGCACACCTCTGCAGCCTTTGCCTTTGCAGCAGCCCTTATGTTCTACCTCTGTAACCACTATCCACCACACTTTTTTGCAGCAGCATGCTGCAGCTGCTGCAGCCGCAGCCGCAGCCGCAGCTGCCGGCACCTTTAAAGTGCTTCAACCACACCAACAGTTTCTTTCCCAAGTCCCAGCTCTTGCCAGAACATCCTTACCTCAGCTCTCAGTAGGACCAAGGCTCTGTCCTGGGAACCATCCAACT
>PVKH010019773.1:0-14752 GCA_004027955.1 Chaetophractus vellerosus | reverse complement strand
GACCTGCCCTGCACGTGGCGGCTTTTGCCTGTCCGTGGCAGCTTTTTGCCCTGCCCACGGCGGCTCCGGCCCGCCCATGGCGGCTTGCCATTCTCAAGGCGGTCTGCCCGCTAGGAGAGGTCCCCGGGAACCGAACCCAGGGCCTCCCATGTGGTTTCCCAGCGAGCTCTTTATCCACTGAGCTATCTAGCCGGGCCCCTAAGTGTTTTGTAATGTTGTTCAATTTCATTGTCTTAGGATATTTGAGGCAACATAGGAGATTCCTACCTCTAGTGACTTACCAATGAAATCCCTATTGCTGGAATACCGTCAAACAATATCCAGCATGGTCTTTCAGATATTAGACTATCAACAATTTGGAAGCTTCCTTGAATTTTCAAGTCCAATGTTGGTGCCTGTCTAAAGTTTACCAAAACCTCTGTGTTTCTACCAAGGTATTACCACTAATAATGCACTTTTCTTGACAGCCTTCTCCCCCAGAAAATGAACTCCAAATGTTCAAGTATTAAATCTATGTATCTTAACTTTGACATCAGAAATTGGCATAGGAAGAGGATCAGAAAATTTAGTGACAGAATGGTAGACACTGTTTTGGGTATTGTTATTTATTAAAGCCCGAGATTTGGGCTTATTATTGAAGGAAACCACTGTGAAAGAAATAGTGGAAAAGCGCTGAATAAATCCATGACCAATCAAGGAATTCTAGGGATTAATTTGGATGTATATGGGGGTTTCCTAAGTCAGTTCCAAGGATGATTAAATAAAAGCCATCAGTGTTCACTGACCCAAACCTTTTCAGAGAAACCTGAACTGAGATGGCTGGCAATGGGACAAAAAAAAAGAGAGAATATGTAATCCAAACTGTATAAATTTATGAATACTTAGACTCCTTGTTTCCATGTTAAAGTCATTTACTACCTGTATTAGTCAGCCAAAGAGGTGCCTTTGCAAAATATACCAATAATTGGTTGGTCTTTATAAAGGGTATTTATTTGGGGTAGAAGCTTACAGTTACCAGGCCACAAAGCATAAGTTTCTTCCCTCACCAAAGTCCACGTGTTGGAGCAAGACAGCTGCTGACGTTTGCCAGGGTTCAGGTTTTTTGGGTTCCTCTCTTCCCAGGGCTGCAGCTGTAGACTATCAGGCGAACAGCTCACTTGTCTTCTCCTGGGGCGCTCCTCTCCCCAACATCAGAACTGCTTCTCAAAATCTGCTTCTCAAATCTGCTCCCTCTGTCTTTGGCCTTGCCTTTTATACTTGAGACCACACCCACTGAGGGGTGGGGCTCAATGCCCTAATCATAACCCAATCATGCCCAGATAAACAGATCAGTTTACAAGCATGATTCAATATGGATTTTTGGAATTCATAATTACATCATACTGTAACACTAATTTAAACAATAGAAATGACAGTAAATTTTCAATAGGAAGTCACTTTTGTAGGCAAGTATAAAAAGTATGTTTTTGTACCATGCTCAATAGGGGCACATTAGATTATTTCAAAGGTTTCCCTTTCCATTTTATCAAATTCACTTTCATCCTTCTTATCTAATTTACAAAGAATATTTTGTTGGTTACATAGTTTAAATTATGACATCTATTTTAGCTATTTTAATAACAATTCATATTATCTAGTATTGAAGATGGAAATTTAGCCATAAAATTTGCTCTTTCCTCAATTTATCCTATGAAGTTTTTACTGTTGTTAGAATTATTATTTCCAGGAATCAGTTATTAATATGGAGATGTTTGATACTACTTAGAAAATTTGGGGGAACCAGCTGTGGCTCAATTGGTAGGGCTGTGGTTTACCACATGGGAGGCCCTGGGTTCGTTTCCCGGGGCCTCCTGGAAAAGGCAAGCCACCGCGAACAGGCAAGCCACCGCACGGTGAGCTGACTCAGCGGGATGCCGCAGCAGGGGGAGACAAGCAGACACAGAAAGACACAAAGCAAATGAACGCAGCAAGCACAAGCAGCAAGGGGGTGATATATAAATAAATAAATAATAAATCTTTTTAAAAAAAAAAGAAAATTTAGAATATTGTGAACCATGCCCTTTCCCTTTGCTATGATTGGCATATTGTATTCTTTACACAAATATTTCTATATAATTCTGTTCAAATTGCATGAAAATTTTTCTAAATTGGTAAAATATTTTACAGCTCAGATTTCATAGTTCTCATAGTGAAGGTATGAATGGGAAGACCCTAGGCTCAGAAAGAGCTTCTGGGACAGAAAACTATTAATAACAATAGTAATAATAAAATATCAAATATGATTGTTATATATACTAGGATATTAAATTTTAACCCCATGGTTAGCATAAGAAAAATATATGATAAGTATATCCAGATAAAAATAAGAAGGGACTCAAAGTGGTATAATACAAAAACACAAATAAGTAGGCATTAATTGAACAATTGAGGGTCAAACACGATATAACATTCACAAACACTAATTAACAAAATGGCAGAAGCGATGGCTCTAGAGACATCTAGACACTATAGGCAAGACACTCAACCCCATGAAATCAGGACCCCATTGATGAGCCTTACCTTGGAATATATGATGACAATTTCCCTACATGTGATTCTTTTTTTACCCCTTTTATTTGAACCTATAATTGGCACTATAACTGTGGTAGTTTGAAAATTGTATATTAAGAATTTTCCCCACATAATCAGCTATAATATCTGTAATATTCCTTCCAAGAAGTAGCTGGCCTGGCTGTCCATTAACGTTCCCTCAGGAGCTTGTTAGCATCATGTACTTAAGACATTAGCCAGAACTTCTCAGTTCCACTTACAGTAATAAGACAACATCAGACCAAATGGCATCAGGTGGGACCCTATGGCTCACTAAATCAGTGACATCCCACTGAAGGCCAAAGGTCAGACATGCCAGCATGGTCAGCAGAAAAAGGGGTTTTGGAAGCCCTGAATTTAGGAGCCTACACATCAAGATCTAACTCTGAACTGTGATTAATTAACCACAAGGATAAGGCTGATGTGCTGGAGGAAAAACAAAATTAAGGAGTGTATCCTGTTCCTCATTACAAGACCCTTGAAGAAATCTTGCATATTTGCTGATCTGGCAAAATTGTGCCATGTAGCCTTCCTTCCCCCCCGCCCAGTTATTTCTTTCCCTGCATATGAAAACCCCAACTTACATTCCCACAGGGAGCTGGTTTTGGGAAGATTCCCCCAGTTCCTTGCTTGTGTACTCACAATAAATTACCTTTTCACTAATAGACACATTTCTCCTTTGTAGCTCTGGATCGAGCAGACCCTTCTGTTGGAAATAGTCATGGTTATGGAAACAATTTTGAGTGAGCCAGCAGGAGCCACACTGCCCTGGAACACAGCCCTCTGAAGCAGCCCCAATCCATGTCTCATCAGCCATGGGGCTTCCCTGGGTCCCTGAGCTCCATGCCTATCAGCTGCCTGGGGATTTCCCTGGAGGACTGGGGCTGCAGGTTATAGGTTAGGTTTCTGCCGTGGGCAGATATTTGGTGCTTTTGATAGCTGGAAAATGGGCTTATTAAAAATTTCTTTTCCTTAGCTCTAAAAGATTCATATACCATTGCCAGATCTAGTTGAACTGGTTTTCTATTAACTTAATTTTTTTAGGAGGTACCAGGGATTGAACCCAGGACCTTGTACAGGGGGAGCAGGTGCTGACCACTGTGCTGCATTAGCTCCCTCTATTAACCTAATCTTAGTAGTTTACTCTTTGTTCTTAGTTACTAGAAGGAAAATAACCAGATCTCCCCAGGTCTTCTGCTAGGAAGGTCAGAAATAAGATAAGATCTCAGCAAAACCACAGAATGGTGCCAGGAGTACCTTTTAGCCCTGGATATCTGTAACTTCCCTGGGATAAAAGATGGTGAACTGAGACATCAAACAGGAGTTTTGCATACACAAGATAACACAGGATCAAGAAATTTGCTCACATCCCTCTCAAGAGACCCTGAAAGAATATTCTAGAGTCGTCATCCACTTGACAGACATCACTTGATCCTGAACCCCTTTTTCTCCTTTAAAAACCTTAGCCCCTCTTCTCACTTTGAACTGGTTTTGGGAACATTACTCCAGTTCCTTGCTTGTGCACTCACAATAAATCAAGTTCACACCAAGAGATTTGTTTCTCCTTTGTATAGTGCCAGGTCATGCAGGCCCATCTATTGGACATAGCCATGCTATGGTAACAAATTTTGGTGATCCAGAAGGAGCTATGCTGCTCTAGGGATGTGCCCCCTCCCTGGAACAGCCTTTATTTGGCTCTCATCAGCCATGAGGCTACCCTGGACCCCTCAGCTCTGTGCCCATGGATTTCCCTGGAGGACCAAGGCTGGAGGTTCTGGGCATAATTTCTGCTGTGGGTGAACACTGGGTGCTTTGGTGAAGGTGATTATTTATTTTCCTTTGTTTCAGAAGGTACCAGGGATTGAACCCAGGATCTTGTACCTGGAAAGCATGCACTCAACCATTGAGCTACATCTACTCCATGAATTTGATTCTGAAGCTGATTCTTTACCTATGCTAGGTAAGTGTGTCAAATTTTTCTTCTGTTCTGATGTGTGCTTGCGTCAATTTTATCAGTCTGCTCATGGTGACGGTACTGCTGAATTGGTTTCGTCAGTCTGTTCATGCTCAGAAAACTGCTGAAATTTGAATTGATCTGAGGTCATAAATACAGACCTAGTGGGTTTGAGTCCCATTATCTGTGATCTTAGATTTGGGATTCCCCTGTTGATTTAACATTTTTTTCTTTGAAATTGGGGAACTTATTGATTTTGAAGAGCCCCAGTTTTTGATGTTCTGTGTTTGTGACTACTGTTGGTGTTGCCTAGCCATGGGAAACTCTCAGAATGTGCTGGTTGGGTCTACCTTAAGGTGTGCTTTAGACAATTGGTAAAAATCGGAGGGGATCCCCTAAAGAAAAGAATTTTCTATTGTAATACTACCTGGCCACAGTATATATTGGATGATGGTGAAGAATGGTCTAAGAATGGACTTTAAATGTTAATTCTGTTTTGCAATTAGATTTGTTTTGTAAAAAAAAAAATCACAAATGGGATGAGGTATCTTATGTTCAAATTTTCTTAAAGTTGTACAGTGACCATGAAGCCTTGAAAAAAATGTAAACTGCTGGTTTTAAAGGGCCAAAAGAAAGTGCTCAGGAGCCTCTAGCAGCTGAAGTGAGGAACCCCTTAGATGATATTCTTTTCCCTCCTCTGCCTCTCATTGTGGGCTCAGTGGTGGCTCCTGATGCCCCTACAGCACCTCCCTATGATCCAGGAGAGGATGTAGCCAGAGAAACAGCTTCCCCACTCCAAACCCACAGCAGTGTACAATTTGGTCAGAGAGCAGCCTCTTCTGAGGCAGGGCAATTCCCAGTGCACGAAGTCCCTTTAGGAGTTGATGATCAAGGGACAGTCTTGAGGATTTATGCTGGTATACACTTTATTCTCAATCTCTAGTTTAATAAATTGGAAAAGTAGCACCCCTGGCTATAGAGAAGATCCTGAACAAATGAGGAGGCTGTAACTCTTTTTGCTACACACACACACACACACACACACACACACGTACACACACGTAATTGGGCAGATATTTGGGCGTTACTGAATGCTTTACTGACTCCAGAGGAAAGACGGATTGTTTTAAATCAGTTTTATTGATACACATTATTAAAGCATAGGATTCGTCCAAAGTGTACAATCAGTGATATTTAGTATAATCACATAGTTGTGCATTCATTACCTTAATCATCATCAGAGCATTTCATTCTTTCAATAACAATAATAAACAAAACAAACAAGAAAATTCTTCACCTCTCAATCTCTCTGTTTCCCCTTCTTTACATAGCTGCTATTTCTGACTATTCTTCACCAACTACTTATTTATTTATTAAGAAGTTGTATTGAGAATATTCATGTATATATGATCAAGCAAAAGTATGTATCAGTAGCTTTTAATATAATCACAATGATGTGCATTCATCACCACAAAAACTCTTAGAACAATTTCATTACTCCAAAAGGAAAAACTCCACACCCCTTACCTATCTTTCCCAAGTTCTACATAATCACTAATCTAACTTCATCTTTATAAATTTTTCATATTTAAATTTTATATAAATGGACTCATACACTATATAGTACTTTGTGTCTGGTTTCTTTCACTAAGTATAGTTTTTTTGGTCTGATATTAAAATCTTGTAGTGTTAACATATTTGTTTAATTTTAAAGAAAAACTGACTTATATGTACAATTTTACCCATATTCATATTTCACATGTGGTTTTACTATGCAATACAGTTCCATGTTAACATTTTTTATCTTTCCTTTTAGTAACATACATGACCTTAGACTTTCTCTTTAAACCCCTTTCATAACCACGTAATAGTACTTCTAGTTATAGATATGATGCTGGGCTTTCACCTTTTTTAATTCATTTCCAAAGATTAACAAATATCCTTTATACCAATTCTCCACAAGTTAAACTCAGCTTTCCATTCTCTAACCTCATTCTATTTTCTAGTGACCCATTTTCAAGTTATTGACTCCATGGGATTACACAATATATTTAGTTCATGGTAGCACAATCATACAGAATTTGTCCTTTTGTGTCTGGCTTGCATCACTCAATATAACATCCTCCAGGTTCATCCATGTTGTCATAAGCTTTATGACTTCATTTCTTCTTACAGCTGCATAATATTCCATTATGTTATACACTACAATTTGTTTATCCATTCATTGGTTGATGGACACCTGGGAAGTTTCCATCTTTTGGCAATTGTGAATAATGCTGGTGTGAACATTGGTGTGCAGATATCTATTGGGTCACTGCACTCAGTTCTTTTGAGTATATACCTAGTAGTGGTATTGCCGGGTTACATGGCAAGTCTATACCTTAGGAACTGCCAAACAGTCCTCTATAGTGACTGTACCATTATGTAATCCCATCAACTGTGAATAAGTGTTGTTATCTCTCCACATCCCCTCTAGTACTTGTAGTTCTCTGTCTTTTTAATAGTGGCCATTCTAATAGGTGTGAAATATCTCATAGTTTTGATTTGTATTTCCATAATTGCTAGTGACACTGAACATTTTTTATATTTTTTTTCACTATTTGTATTTCTTCTTTGGACAAATGTCTATTCAAGTCTTTAACCTATTTTATAGTTGTGTCATTTGTTTTTTTATTGTTGAGTTGTACCATCTCCCTATATATCATGTATAATAAACCTTTATCAGACATGTGATTTCCAAATATTTTCTCCCATTGAGTTAGCTGCCTTTTCACTCTTTTGAGAAAGTCCAGTGGGGTGCAAAAGTGTTTAATTTTGAGGAGGTCCCATTTATCTATTTTTTCTTTTGTTGCTTGTGCTTTGATGTAAGGTCCAAGAAACTACTATCTACCATGAGGTCTTTAAGTTGTTTCCCTACATTTTCTTCTAGTAGTTCTGTGGTACTGCCTTTTATATTTAGGTCTTTGATCAGTTTTGAGATGATTCCTGTGTAGAGAGTGAGATAGGGGTCCTCTTTCATTCTTTTGGTTATGGATATTCTGTTCTCACACCACCATTTGTTGGAGACAGTTGTGTCCTGTTTACATGCCTTTGGTAGGTTTGTCAAAAACCAGTTAGCTGTAGAGGTAAGGGTTTATTACTGGGTTCTCAACTCTGTTCCACTGATTGATGTTTCTGTCTTTATGCCAATACCAAGCTGTATTGACCACTCTAGCTTTGTAATAGGTTTCAAGGTCAGGCTGTGAAATTCCTCCCACATCACTCTTCTTTTTTGGAATGCTTTTGGCTCCTCAGGTATACTTTCCCTTCAAAATGAATCTGGTAATTTCTATATCTATCAGTAGGCTAGTGGAATTTTGATTGATATTGCATTGAATCTATAAATAAGTTTGGGCAGGTTTGACATCTTAACAATATTTAGTCTTCTAATCCATGAACACGGAATATCTTTACATTAGTTAGGTCTTTTTAAATTTCTTTTAGCATTGTTTTGTAGTTTTCTGCATATAGGTCCTGTTCTTCTTTGGTTAAATTTATTCCTAAGTATTTGAGTCTTTTTCTTGCTATTGTAAGTGAATTTTTTTTCCCTGATTTCTTCCTCAAATTGTTCAATACTAATGTACAGAAACATTACTCATTTGAGCGTGTTGATCTTGTATCCTGCCACTTTACTGAAGTGTTTTATTAGCTCAAGTAGCTTTGTCATAGACATTTCATAATTTTCTAAATAAAGGATCATGTCATCTGCAAATAGTGAGAGTTTTACTTCTTTTCCTATTTGGATGCCTTTTACTTTTTTTTTTCTTGTGTAATTGCTCTGGCTAGAACTTCTAGCACAATGTAGAATAACAGTGGTGACAGTGGGCATCCTTGTCTTGTTTCTATCTTAGAGGGAAAGCTTTCAAACTTCCCCACTGAGTAAGATGTTGGCTGTGAGTTTTTGATATATACCTTTTATCATATTGAGGAATTTTCCTTCCATTCCTATGTTTTCAAGTGTTTTTATCAAGAAAGGATTGTGGATTTTGCTGAATGCCTTTTCTGCATTGATCAAGATGATCATGTGGTTTTATTCCTTCAATTTTTCAATGTGGTATATTACATTATTTGATTTTCTTAAGTTGAACTAGCCTTTGATACCAGGAAGAAATCCCAGTTGGTTATGATGTGTAAGACTTTTGATAAGCTGTTGGATTCTATTTGCAAGTATTTTGTTTAGAATTTTTGCATATATGTTCATTGTAGAGATTGGTCTGTAATTTTCTTTTCTTGTAGTGTCTTTATCTGTCTTCAGTATTAGGGTGATTTTTGGCTTCATAAAATGTGCTGGGTAATTTTCCCTCCTCTTCAATTTTTTCAAAGTGTTTAAACAAGATTGTTAATTTTTTTTTTTTTCAAAATATTTGTTAGAATTCATCTGTGAAGCCATCTGGTCCAGGACTTTTCCTAGTTGAAGGATTTTTGATGGCTGATTCAATCTCATTAAATGTGATTGGCTTGTTAAGCTCTTGTGTTTCTTGTAGCATCAGTGTAGGTTGCTTGTTCATTTCTAGGAATTTGTCTACCTCATCTAAGTTGTCTAGTTTGTTGACATGTAGTTTCTCATAATATCCTCTTATGATCCTTTTTGTTTCTGTGAGGTAATTCATAAATTCACTCCTTTCATTTCTAATTTTATTTATCTGCATCTTCTCTCTTTTTTTCTTTGTTATTCTAGTTAGGTGTCGTCAATTATATAGATCTTTTCAAAGAACGAGGTTTTGGTTTTGTTGATTTTCTCTCTTGATTTTTGGTTCTGTTTCATTTATTTCTTCTCTAATTTTTATTGTTTCTTTCCTTTTGCTTGCTTTTGGAGTGGTTTGCTGTTCTTTTTTCAGTTTCTCCAGTTGTTCAGTTAGCTTTTTGATTTTAGCTCTCTCTCCTTTTTAAATATAGGCATTCAGGGCTATCAATTTCCCTCTCCAGACGGCCTTTGCTATATTCTATAAGTTTTGGTAAGTTGTGTTCTTGTTTTCATTTATCTCAATATATTTACTGATTTCACTCACAATTTCTTTTTTGACCTAGTGATTATATAGGAGTGTGTTGTTCACCCTCAGCACATGTGAATATACCTCTTTCCTGACAATTATTGATTTCTAGCTTCTTTCCATTGTGATTTGAGAAGTGGCTTTGTATAATTTCGATCTTTTTATATTTATTGAGACTTGCATTGTGACCTATTTGGGCTATCCTGGAGAAATATACAGGAGCACTTGAGTGAATGTATAGCCCACTAAGTCTGAGTGTATTGTTCTGTATATGTCTCTTAGGTCTAACTGTGTTATCATGTTGATCAAGTTCTCTGTTTCCTTGTTGATCTTCTCTCTAGTTCTGTCTAATGCTGTGAGTGGTGTGTTGAAGTCACCAACTATTATTGTAGAGATGTCTTTTTCTCCCTTCAGTTTTGCCAGAGTGTGCCTCATATATTTTGGGGAACCCTGGTTAGGTGCATAGATATTTATGACTGTTATTTCTTTCTGGTTGATTGTCCCTTTTATTAATATATGATGGCCTTCTGTATCTCTTATAACATTTTTGCATTTAAAGTCTGTTTCGCCCGATATTAGTATAGCTACTCCTGTTCTTTTTTGGTTACAGTTTGCATGGAGTATCTTTTTCCAACCTTCCACTTTCAGCTGGCTTGCATCTCTGGGTCTAAGGTCACTCTCTTGTAAACAGCATATGGATGGCGCATGTTTTTTTATCCATTCTCTAAGCCTATATCTCTTGATTGGGGAGTTTAATCCATTCACTTTCAATGATATTACTGTAAATGCATTCTTTACTTCCACTATTTTATTCTTTGGTTTTCATATGTCGTATCTTATTTTGCCTGGCTTTTTACTTTTTTACTTACTCTTTCTCCTATTCTTTCTTCTTTAAAAAAACAATAATTAGTAGAAGGATTGACTCAGTTATCAAAAAGCTCTCAAAAAAGAAAAGCCCAGGAACACATGGCTTCACAGGAAAATTTTTATAAAAACATTTAAAGAAGGATTAACATCAGTCCTGCTCAAATTCTTCTCAAAAATTGAAGTGTGTGCAAAACTCCCCAATTCATTCTATGAGGACAACATTACTCTTATACCAAAGCCTGATAAGCATACCATGTTAAAAGAAAGTTACAGGACAATATCTCTTCTGACTATAGTTGCAAAAATATTAGTAAACCAAATCCAATGGTACAATAAAAGAATTACACATCATGACCTAGTGGGATTTATCCCAAGTATGCAAGGGTGGTTCAACATAAGAACATCAGTCGGTATAACAAAACACATTAACAGAATGAAGGAAATAAAAACCATATGATGATCTCATTAACACAGAAAAGGCATAATCCAGGAACCTTCTAGATAAAAATTCTAAGAAAACTAGGAATAGAAGGAAACATCCTCAACATGATAAGTAGCATGTATGAAACACCCACAGTTAACATCCTACCAATGCTGATAGACTGAAAGCTTTCCCTCTACTATCAGGAACAAGACAAGAATCCCCACTATCACCAATGCTATTCAACATTGTACTAGAATTTCATACCAGGGGAATTAGGCAAGAAAATGAAAAGAAAGAAAAAGGCATCCATATTGGAAAGGAAGAAGTAAAATCTTCACTATTTTCAGATGACATGATACGATATACAGAAAATCCTAAAAATTCCATTACAAAATACCTAGAGCTAGTAAATGAATTCTGCAGTGTGGCAGGATAGAAGATCAACACCCAAAATTCGGGAATATTTCTATAAACAAGCAGTGAACAATCAGAAGTAGATATCAAAAAAATAATTCCATTTATGATAGCAACTAAAAGAATCAAATATCTGGGAATAAATCAAATCAAGCATATATAGGACTTGTACATAGAAAAATACAAAATATTGCCAAAAAAAATCAAAGAAAACCTAAATAAATAGAGGGCATTCCATGTCTATAGACTGGAAGACTGATTATTTTTTTAATGTCATTTCTGTCCAAAGTGATTTACAGATTCACTGCAACCCCAATCACAATTCCACCAAACCATATTGCAGAAATGGAAAAGCCAATCATCTAATTTATATGAAAACGCATGAAGCCCCTAATAGTCAAAGCCATCTTTAAAAAGATCAATGAAATTGGAAGACTTACACTTCCTGATCAGAAAAATTGTTACAAAGCCATATTATTCAAAACAGCATGGCACCGGCACAGCAGCAGACATATAGACGAGTGGAATTCAATTGAGAGATCAGAAATCAATCCTCAGATTTATGGCCAATTGATTTTTAACAAGAAGGCCAAGCCCTCTCTTGGGGAAAGAATAGCCTCTTAAACAAATGGTGCTGGGGAAACTGGATCTCATTCCTTAAACAAAAATAAACTCAAAATGGATCGATGCCTTAAATATAAGAGATAAAACTATGACACTGCTAGAAGAAAGCATAGGGAAATATCTTTAAGATATTGTTAGGCAATGGTTTCTTAATCTTTAATCGTAATGCACATGCAATTAAAGAAAAAGAAAGACACAATAGACTTCATTAAAATTAAAAACTTTCATGCATCAAAGGACTTTATCGTTAAAGTAGAAAAGGAGAAAGTATTTGGAAACCCCATATCCAATTGTTTTAGTTAACCAAAGGGATGCCAATGCAAAGTACCAGAAATGGTTGGCTTTTGTAAAAGGGATTTATTTGGGGTAAAAGCTTACAGTTCCAAGGCTGTGCAAAGTCCAGCTCAAGGCACCGTAAGAGGTGCTTTCTCACCAAAGTCAGCTGCCACATGGTGAAGCAAGATGGCTACCGATCTCTGCCAAAGTATCAGCCTTTCTGCAGATGTAGGCAACCCTGGCATAGGGCTTGTTTTTTACCAGGCCTCTTCTCTCAGGCTCAGTGACTGTGCTTTTTTCCCAAGTTCAGCAGTATGCTATCAGGCATATAGCTTATTTCTCCCTAGGCCTCTGCTCTTTTAGCCTTTCAGGGGCATCTCCCATTGCAGCTCAGTTGTGGGTGAAATTGGAGTCCTTTCTTTCATCATTGCAGGGTCAAATATAGTGGCTTCCTTTATCTGTGCCTGTGTCTGTGTCCATCTCTCTGTGTGTTTCTGTTTATATCAGACCCAATAAGAGGGAGGAGATGCAACCTGAGTCATGCCTCACTGATGTATTCCAATCAAAAGCCCTATAGTGATCTTATCAAGTAATCCAGTCAAAGGCCCTGTAACTAAATTTAATGCAATCCAAGGGTATCACACCCACAGGAATAGATTAGTTTAAAAACATAATCTTTCTCTTTTTGGGATTCATAAATTAATCAAACTGCCACATGGATGAAGGTTTAATATCCAGAATATATTTTAAAAATTCAACTTATCAAGAAAAACAGGAACAATCCATTTGAAATATGGAAAAAATAATGGAACAGATATTTCTCTAAAGAATATGTACAAATGACTAAAAAGACCATGAAAAGATGCTCAACATCATTAACATTAGGGTAATTCAAATAAAATCCCCAGTGTAACACCATTTCTCACTTACCAGAATGGCTACTACTAAGCAAATCCAGAAAATTGAAAGTGTTGGAAAAGATGTGGTGAAATAGGAAAACTCATGCATTATTGGTGGGAATGTGAAATGATCCAGCTACTTGGAAGAGTTTGGCGGTTTCTCAAAAAGTTAAGTATAGAATTACTATATGACCCAGTAATCCCACTGCTGGGTATATACAAAAAAATTGAAAACAGGGACTTGAAGAGACATTTATACACCAACAATCATAGCAGCAGCATTCTCAAGTGCCAAAATATGGAGACAATCCAATGTTCCATCAATTGATGAATGGATCAATGAAATGCAGTAAATATATACAGTGGAATATTATTCAGTTATAAAAAGGAATGAAGTTATGATACATGTGACAACATGGATTGGATGAATATTGAAGACACAGGATGAATGAAAAATGCAAACAACAAAGGACAAATATTGTAATGATCTCTCACTGCTATGAAATAATTAGAACTAGTAATCTCATAAACTAGAATCTAGAATATAGTTTACCATAGGTTGGGGTAATGGTAGGGAATGGAGTGGTAAGGCTCAAATTGTACAGCATTTCTATTTGGGATGGTGGTGATGATATTACAACATTGTTAATGTAATTGACAGCAGTAAATTATATATTTGTATGTTGCTAAAAGCAGAAATTATAGATTATATGTATGTTACTCTGTGCAACAGAATCTGTGAAACTTATTGTAAATGATGGACTATAGTTAATAGTACAATTTTTAAAATTTCCTTTGATGAATTGTAACAATTCTACAATACTAATGCAAGGTGTTAATAGGGTGATACATGGGAACTCTGTATTTTATGCATGATTGTTATCTAAACCCTCAACTTCTCTGATAAAAAAATTTAAAAAAATTAAAATCAGACAAAAACTGTGGAGAATTAATACATTTCCACTTAAATAAATGTTGAGGGAGTTTGTCACCTCTTTACCACCCTGACAAGAAATGCTAAAGGAAGTACTTCAGATTGAAAGGAAAGAACAGTAGAAAATATATTGAAGTTAAATGAAGAAATAAAATCTCCAGTAAAGGAAACAACATAAATAAAAATAAATGCCATTACTATTGTTTTTCAGGGGGTGGGGGTTATAGTTTCACAATTTCTATAATACAAGATCTAAAATACAGATGTATGAAAAGTAATGACAAGTCAATGGATTCAGATTTATAATATAGAAATATGTAAATTGTGACTATAACTGCTTAACAGTGTTGGAATAGATGTGTATGATATTGAAGTTAAATTGATATGCAAACAGATGAGATTTTTATGGATTTAGGATGGTAAATTTAAGTCCTTTGGTAACCAGAAAGAAAATAGAGGAAAAAATTCATAGAAAGAAATGAGAAGGATTTCTAAAGTATTCACTATTAAAATGAACAAAGAGGGGCCAGCTCGATAGCCCAGTGGATAGGGCGCTGGCATACCACATGGGAGGCCCCGGGTTCGATTCCCGGGGACCTCTCCTAGCGGGCAGACCGCCTTGAGAATGGCAAGCCACCATGGGCGGGCCGGAGCCGCCGTGGGCAGGGCAAGAAGCTGCCACGGACAGGGCAGGTCGCCCGCGAATGGAGCGCAGCCAGCCACCCACGAACTGAAAGCCGG